>CAUYLG010022306.1:0-94906 GCA_963573385.1 Cacajao melanocephalus
AGGCTGGAGTGCAGTGGTGCTATCTTGGCTCACTGCAACCTCCGCCTCCCGGGTTCAAGCAATTCTCCTGTCTCAGCCTCCTGAGTAGCTGGGACTACAGGCGCGCGCCACCACACCCAGCTAATTTTTTTGTATTTTTAGCAGAGACGGGGTTTCACCATGTTGGCCAGGATGGTCTCGATCTCTTGACCTCGTGATCCACCTGCCTCAGCCTCCCAAAGTGCTGGGATTACAGGCGTGAGCCACCACGCCTGGCCCCACAAAATATTTAAAGAATTGGCTGGATGTGGTGGCATGTGCCTCTGGTCCCAGTTGCTCAGGAGGCCTGAACCTAAAAGGTCAGGGCTGCAGTGAACTATGATTGCACCACTGTGCTCCAGCCTGGATGACAGAGTGAGACCTTGTCTCTAAAAGGAAAAAAAAAAATCTGTTCATCAAGAGATACTGATGAAGAAATGAATAGATAAGTCACGCACTGGGAGTTAATATTTGCAAAACATGCCTGACAAAGGCCTGGTATCTGAGATATGTAAACAATTTCTACAACTCATTAATAAAATGATGAATACTCCAATTTAAAAATGGACAAAAGATTTGAACAACACTTCACAAATTAAGAATACTAGCAGTGTAATAAGTATAATAAGTCTAATAATCCTTAACAATATCTGTTGTCAGGAAAATGCAGATTAAAAGCACAGTGAGATACCACTGCATACCCACCAGATCAGCTGAAAAATAAAAAGACTGACCACACCAAATATTGGTGAAGATGTAGAGCAACTTCAATTTCTGAACATCATTGGTGGGAATATAAAATGATATGACCATTTTGAAAAAAAAAAAAGTATTGCAGTTTTTAGATAAAAGCACATGTGTGCCTACCTATGACCCAGTAACCCCACTCCTAGCTATTTACCTGAGATAAATGAAAATACATGTCTACATAGACTTGTCCATCATCGTTCATAGCAGCTTTATTTGTAATTGCCAAAATCTGGAAACAACCTAAATGTTCACCAACAGATGAATGGATAAACTGTAGCGTATTTATACAACGGTATACTTAGCAATATACTTAGAAATATACTTAGTATACTTTATTGCTACTTACAATAAAAAGAAATGAACTTGCATGAATCTCAAAAACATTATGCAGAATGAAAGAACCATTCCATAAAGAGTGCACACTGTGTTATTCCATTTTACGAAATTGCAGAACAGACACATCTTATCTGTGGTGGGAGGAAATTAGAAGAGTGGTTGTTTCTTAGCATATCAATGTAGGTCAATGTTACTTAAAAACTAAGATATGAATTCCAGCTAATGGTATGCAGGCTGAAGTATTAAAGAGGGTGTCTGTAGTTTATGTGAAAAGGCATAAAGCAAGAAGATGAATTAATGGCTGGATACATGGGTTGGTATGTGCTGAAGCAAGTAAAATACAATGTTAATGGTAGGTGGTTGCTCTGCCTCTTCACCAATTTTTGGTGTGGTCAGTCTTTTACTTTCAGCTGATCTGGTTGGGGTATAGTGGTATCTCACTGTCCTTTTAATTTGCGTTTTCCTGAAAACAGGTATTGTTAAGAATTGTTACACTTATTGTACTTATTACACTGCTGCCATTCTTGATTTGTGAAGTGTTGTTCAAATCTTTTCCCTGTTTTTGAGTTGGGCTATTTGTCGTTTTATTACTGAGTTGTAGAAATTCGTTGTATACCTCAGATACCAGTCCTTTGTCAGATGCATTTTGCAAATATTTTTTGTTTGTTTGTTTTTGAGATGGAGTTTCGCTTTTGTTGCCCAGGCTGGAGTGCAATGGCTGATCTCGGCTCACCACAACCTCTGCCTCCTGGGTTCAAGTGATTCTCCTGCCTCAGCCTCCTAAGTGGCTGGGATTACAGGCGCCTGCCACCATGCCTGGCTAATTTTGTATTTTTAGTAGAAACGGGGTTTCTCCATATTGGTCAGGCTGGTCTCTAACTCCTGACCTCAGGTGATCCGCCCATCTTGGCCTCCCAAAGTGCTGAGATTGCAGGCAAGAGCCACCATGCTCAGCCATGTTTTACAAATATTAACTCCCAATGTGTGATTTCTCTAGGTGGTGGGTATGTGGATGTTCATGCTAAAATCCAACCTTGTGGTAATGTGTCAATATTTTTATAATGGGCAAATAACTGTGGACAGTTTTTTAAAGTACTGTGGTTTAATAAAAATCAATGGAAATTGATGGAAATTCTATTTACGTAGCATTTTTGGTAACCCTTGTTGCATGTATGTGTCAAGGCAGCCTGATAAAGGGCAGTGTGTGGTGGTGCCTGTGTTCATACATTTTCCTTCCTTGCTTCCTTTCTTTTACTTAAATGTGAGCAATTTTGCTCTCCTTCCTTGAACAAAATAGCTCAAATTATATAAAAAGTATAAAGTTAAAACTGAAGTGTTACTTTTGGTAACTTGCTGAATTATTTACTTCTTAGGTATTGGGTACTCTAAGTACTAAAATTTAAAACAAAAATCACAGTCTGTATTCTCGTTTTCTGAAATCCCAGTGGTCTAATTTCTCTTTATTTATGCCCCTAGTGAAAATATTTTAAAAATCTAAATTTGTATGCACATAAAGTTTTCATTTCTCACACCTCATATCATGCAGCCTGCTGTCATGGCCTTTACAAGTGTGTATGGAATACGAGGCTCCCTGCTGGGCACACGGCGGGTCTCAGGGTTGCCGTAAAATGTTCTACCTCATGTTAAAAAGAAAAGATATAATTAGCAGCGTTCGCATTATTGAAAATATTCTCATTAATGTATATTCTGATGTAATTTTACTCTATAATTGCTCAAATGAGCCTCTCTAAGGCTATAGTTGAAGGTGGGGTTGGGGGCCGGGGGGTAGGTGCTAAATTTTCCTCTTCCTTAGATGCCATTTTCCAAACCCTTCTGCCCACGTCCTTTAAAACAGTTGGACCAGACCTGTGGGAATTAGGACATTTTCTTCTCTTCATATTTGGATTTTAGTCTTGATATCTCTAGCTCATAATTTTATTGAAAATTCTCACTGCTATCTAGTCCTTAAGATATTTTTCCTCATGTGATACCTTGTTGTGAAGCCCCCCATTTATGACTTCTAGTTACTTTAAGGGAAACTTGTAACTATGATTCCTGAACAATCACTTCTCATTGGAAAGCCGAGATGAAAATCCTCATATCTGCAAATGAAACTTGTAACTATGATTCCTGAACAATCACTTCTCATTGGAAAGCTGAGGTGAAAATCCTCATATCTGCAAATGTAGCAGATTTACCAGTAACTGTTGGAGGATGATGTAGGTAGAAATATAGTGTCTATTTATTGGTAATCCAGTTTTAAAATTAATAATTATATGGGAAGATATTTTCAGCCATGGGTGGGGAAATGTGCTCATCTAAATGAAAATCATACAAGTAATAACTAAGAAACATAAGGAATTCATAGCTAATAATCATGAGAGCGACTGCGAAGACTGTATCAGGCCTGCTAAGGAGGATGTTAGGGGTATTCTCTTTTCTTCCTCCCCATGGCCCTTCATGGTAATAAGACTGTGGTGTCAGTGAGGTTCTCAGGGAGATGCAGTGGTCCAGATGCAGCTTCTCAGAGGGGCAGCTGGGTCTGTGTCCGGGTCACTGGTGGCCAGAGGCCGTGCTCTTAACAGCAGTACATGGGCGAGAAACAAAAGCAACCAGGTTTCGCTGCTGACATCCTTCAGAGTCAATTTCTGAAGTCTCTTAAATGAAAAACATGCATGCTTTGGTGTGGAATTAATTTTAACATCGTGGCAAACAACTTTTCAGATTCTTTGCAATTCAAAGGTGCTATAACTAGGGTTCACAGGTTTTTATTTTAAAGGTGGTTTTCTCCTGTTCGTATTCCTGTTCCCACTCCTAAAGGATTCTAAAGCAGGAATCTAGGGTTTCCCCAGAAGTTAAAGTTCCCCTATTGTTCATAAAATGATTCTAGATAGAAGACCTCTGTTCTTTCTCTTTAAGTAGGGGGGTTGGATTTGTTCCGTGAGTCTGTGATTTTAACCCAGATGTTGTAAACACAAGATTAAGGACATCCATAATTTAAGATAGACGATTAACAAAATAAGAATATGGTATCTAGAAGAAAATTTATTTTAGGGTGGATAATTTAATAGTATGAAGCAAGTGTGGTAAAGATGAGAATTATCAAAAGTAGATTTTTTTTTCTGAGTATCATGAAATTCCTTGAGCATGTCTTGTGTTCTCACAGTGCCTTTTAATAAGCAAAGAGCATTTTGAACACATAAAATGCAGTTTGCAAGAGTAATCCCTAGGAAAGAATGAGATTTGAAAATGAAAATCTCTTTTCTGGTAGCTCCTGAGATGGCGGAAAGAAACTCATCTGAAATGAAACATCCGTTGCTTAATGAATGGACTCGAGTCATTGAAGAAAGCTGTGGTTGGTTCCTTAGGGCTTTCCAGCTGAGGCTTGAATGAGAGGAGTCATATCTCAGACACCCCCTGTGCAGTGCCTCAGTATTTCATTGGAAGAAACTGTCTCTTAGAGAAAGGGTGGTTGCTCTACACCTGATGGCTTGCAGGGAACAGAGCCTTCACCTCGTCTCCTGGAGCCTGTGCTCTCTCCTGGACTAGGGTGGATGGACTTCTCCCAGGTTCTGGAGACCCCAAGATGGGGGCAGCTGCCCTGGCTCACACGGTAGCCTGGTGGAAGAACACTTGGACAGGACCCCTCTGCGTGGGGTCAAAATGGTCATGCCAGCCAACTGTTTTGTCCCCTTTCCAGAGTGCGAGTGCCAGACAGTGTTCTCGTGACACCTGTTTTTCATGACCATTTTTATTTTGGTCATTTTCTTTATACTTTATGGAAAGATATATCAACTGGAATCACATTTGAATCCAAATGCCACCTTAATGAAAAATTTAGAGGAAAAAATAGAATTGGTCATTAAAATTGTTAAATTCTGTAGATTATCAGCTTTATGATTAATATATGGATATATTTTGTGTTCATAAATTTAAAAGTGAATACTAAAGTTTACTCTAATCCCATCTGTCTTTTTTTGCCTATGCCCTTCCTGTCCCTCATTCCCACCTCTGTAATCACTGTCAGGAGGTCGATCTTTTTCAACACTTTTTGACATGGTGTTAATATACAAGGTATCTTACTGTATCTTTCCTTCTTGTCTTTCTTTTCTTTCTTTTTCTTGCTTTCTTGCCTTCTTTCCTTCCTTCTCTTCTCTTTTCTCTCTCTTCTTTCTTTTGTTCCAGCCCAGGCTGGAGTGCAGTGGTGTGATCTCGGCTCACCAGAACCTCTGTCTCCCAGTTCAAGCGATTCTCCTGCCTCAGCCTCCTGAGTAGCTGGGATTACAGGCGTGTGCCACCACAGCCTGCTAATTTTTGTATTTTTAGTAGAGATGGGGTTTCACCACGTTGGCCAGGCTGGTCTTGAACTCCTTACCTCAAGAGATCCGCCCACCTCGGCCTCCCAAAGTTCTGGGATTATAGGTGTGAGCCACTGCGCCTGGTCGTCTTACTGTATGTTTCTATGTTTCTATGCTGTAGTAAGAGACTCGACAATAATTTGGCTTTAAAAGAAGGGCATGTAGTTTGGCGTCATGTGATGGAACAGAGTAAGTAGTGTAGGTCACTTGGCTGCTGTGTTCCATGCAGTCGTCAGAGACCCAGGCTGACTGGCTCCGCCATCTTTAACATGTGACTTTCTAGGTCAGTCGTCTGGTCATTGCTTTTCCAGACAGCAGGTAAGACAAAGGAGTGGAAATAGAGAGCTAGAGATTTTCTCTCAAACATGTGAGGCTGGAGTGGTATGCTTCATTGGCAAGAACCCGGTTCTGGCCTGCCTGGCTGAAAGGAGGAGAGTGAGGGAGATGCACGTTGCAGTCAAAATTCTGTTGCCAAGAAGGAGAAAGTAGATTTGGCTGGATTTTGATCTGTCTTTGCTGCTGCGTTACTCTGTAATTCACCCATATATTCTGGAGGTTTAGCTATGTTGTAGCCAGTTGATCTAGCTCATTCCTTTTTACTGCTTATATTGTACCCCAATAAGGGCATACTACCCTTTGTTTAACTGCAAGCTGTTTCCTTCCTAATGGACAGCTAGCTGATTTCTGTCGTTTTGCTCTGAGAACCAGTGTTGCAGTGCCCATTGGGGAACGCTGCTCCCCAGATACATGTACCTGTGCGATGTTTCTCTCTTACGGGAACTGGGTCATCAAGGGTGTGTCTTCAGTCTGCATAGCTATTGTTAAACTGCCAACAAACTGAGTCTATCTGTTAATATGAGTTTACACTTGGGCCTTTGGGGTTGGAGAGGACCTTTTCCTCTGCAACCATCTATGGGCTCATTTTTGCATTTTACTTGCGATAACAAGGGAGAGTAACTGCCCCTTTCCGTCATCCCCAAAAAGAAAACAATGAGCACTCATATCAAAGTTCTTTGGAGAAATATTTATTATCGAACAGATTCAGTAGAGCAGAACCCTTTAAAAAAAAAAGCTACTCAAGTTCTTGGCTTGGTTTTATAGCCAGTATCATCTACTACTAATTTATTTCTACTTAGTTACCCAATTTAGTATCAATTTAAAATCTGTGGTTGAAGATGATAGTTAAAGATGAAACTGAATTATTTAAAGGAAATGAAAGTTACCTTTTGATTTAGCACCAGCTGACATGGAGCAAGGTTGCTTTTGAGGACTTTATGGTCGAAGGAATGTGATCCTTGTGTTTCCGATATGAATTTGCCCAATCATGAAAATAGTCATGTAAATGAAAGGGACTCCACCTTTCCTAGACTGGGTAGGAGACATAATGCTCCTGCAACAGCTTGTATCTAGTCAGGTACACGATTATAAGTTTGAACTCACAGAAATCATCTAATTCTTAGACTAGTCTTTTACCCCACGCTACACCAACCTCGTAAAAGTGTAATGACAGTCAGAATGGGTATTTCCCTAATGATAAGATAATATTTAGACTCATTTCACATTTGTCGATGTTTCCTCCCTAGTGTGTATCTCCAGTTTATGTTGATTTCATTTTTGAAAAAAATAATTAATTCCTCCAAGTCTCAAGTTATTGGTTTAATTCTCAGCATTTTTGCCCTTCCCCTTGCCATTCCCTTCCCCCACCTCTGCCCAGAAACATACATGTATTATTACTTTGCGCTACTAACTAAACTAATTTTCTCCAGATTGAAAGGTTATAAAATGTATACAATTCAGGCTCACAAAAGTAAGACAGCACATGTGAATTCAAGAAACTGTTAGTTATGAAGCTCTTTACCTTTCTGAAAGGAAAGTAGTTTTAAGCTTCATTGAATGGATCTATGAAAAAAGTTGAGTATTATTTTACAATAATTTTAGACTTTCATGACTGGAAATTAAATACAGCAGTTTTAAAGGCATATTTTACTTGAACTTTTACAAGCTCAGGCCATGTTTTTATTAAAAAATCGGACTCAGCACCTTATATGGAGTACAATACCAGATGTGAGATATAAGAGAAATTGCTGGGGCCACCTGCTTACTGTGTATTAAAAACTTGTGTGGTAGCTGATGTCATATAAAGCATGTATGATAGGGAATAATTCTGAGTTATTAGACCATATCAGAATAGTAAGGGTCACTGGTGGTGGAATGTTCGGAATTTTCTGTGACAGTTTACTATTCGTTTGGAACAACCAGGGTCGCAATAATGACCCCCTGCTTAAAAATGGCAACAATAAAACAGTTCAAAGACTGAAGAGGTTCTCTGGATACATTTAGGAGAGACGGGAGCTGGGGAGGAGAAAGCTGAAGAGGGTCTTTTCCGTAATCTGATGGCCTTGTGTGGGGCAAGCCACAGAGTTCTAATTTATAGAGCTTTTCTCTATTTTTTTGAAAAAACTTTTATTCATTTTTATGCCATTTTCGAACAGTTTTCACCTTTTTGCATCTTTGCTTCCATCCCTTCTCTGTGTCCCCAGGAACAGAGCTCCGGACTCAAGTGATCTGCCCGCCTTAGCCTCCCAAAGTGCTGGGATTACAGGCGTGAGCCACCACGCCTGGCTTGTTCGTGTACTTTAGATGATGGTGGATGACACATTTCCATGATACTTTGATTCCTTTGAACACACTTCAAAGAGTGACGTAATAGTTTCATTTAAATGTCAATATCGATCCCAAACCAGAAATTGCATCCTTTGCAACTGTCCTTACACTGAAAAGTTTTATGTAAACTTAAAAATATTCAAGGCTTTCTAGTTTTTTGTAATTCTATTAGGGGATATGCAAGCCAGAGGTTTGAAGCCCAGTGCTTTGTGGCACGTAGCTGAGTTTCACACCACAGCATCGGAACGTTTCTCAACCTTGTGGCGGGTGGTTGAGATGAATTGTTGGGTCTTGAGCAGCAGAACTTTGCCAAGAAGAAATGATACAAAGAGAATCTTGAACAAGTTTAGGCATTTTGCAGTAATTTTCAGTTTTCATTACTATGCTGAAAAGATCTATCTGTATGATATTCAGAGACATCATTGCTGTAGTAAGCTCTTTAAGTGCAAATCTAACCATGTTCCTTCCTTTCTCAAAAACTCACAGGCTTTGCATTTCTGAGTCTAAAAATCCCAACTCTGAGCATGGCAGGGAAGACTGACAAGCACTGGCCCCAACCTCTTTCCAGTCTTGACCCCTTCCGTGACCCTGCCTGTGACCCTCATACTTTTTGTTTTAGTTTCACTGAACACCTGCTATTTCCTGAAACTGGATCTTTGAATGTGCTGTTCCCACCCCTGATTATTCCTCACCCCCTCATTTTCCATCTGATTCATTCTCAGTGGATTGGCATCAGTTCTCTCTCCTCTGGAAGCCTTGCTGATGTCTCCAGGTGGAATCTCCCTCTTTCGAGCTTTTATGGTGCTATTTCTAAATCTCTGTGTGTCACCCTGTGCGACTGTTTTCATGTTTCTTCACGGGCTCTGCACCCAGAAAACAGGATTACTATTTTACTTGCTCCATATCAGGCCTGGGAGAATAATGTGCACTCATATTTATGACTGAACGTACATTTCTGTCTCATGGGACTTGGGGAATTTGTAGCAATTAAGAAATGGTGAAGCCAGGCTCAGTGGTGCACGCATGTAGTCCCAGCTATTTGGGAAGCTGAAGTGGGAGGACTGCTTAAGGCCTGAGCAACATAATGAGACCCCACCACTTAAAAAAAAAAAAAAAAAAAAGACAAGTGTTGAATTAGGGGCATGGCATGGCTTGGTGAAAAGAATAATCCAGAAACTTTGGGACTTCAGGGCTCACTTCTGCCGTTGCTGAATTCCTTCCTTTTAGGGAGTCTCCAGGCCTTTCCTCTTCCTTCCCCTTCCAGGTCCGAGAGATGTGATGTAGGCTCTGTAAGGCTCACCAGTCATGTGAGAGCAGTGATGGTGGCCCCAACTGTAGGCGACCGCACCACATTGCAGGAGGGTGAGAGGAACGGATGCAGAGAGGCTCTGAACTTGTAGGTCACATGTGAAATTCAAAAGAATGCCAAAAACATGTTAGAAAATTTTGTAAAGGAAAACAGCTCTGTTACTAAGCATATGAAAAGATGCCCTAATAGCCATCAGGGAGATGCCAATCAAAACTGCAATGAGGTACCACCTCACACCCATGGCTGTCAGAAAAAAAAGGCAGTAACAAGTGTTGGCAAGGATGTGGAGAAATTGGAACTCTTCCACACTGTTGGTGAGCATGTAAAGTGGCGCAGCTACTTTAAACAGGCAGTGCCTTGCAGGTTAAACAGAGTTAACCATGTGATACAGCAGCTCTGCTCCTAGACACCTACCCAAGAGAGATGAAAACAGAGGTCCACACAAAAGCTTGCATGTAAATATTTATAGCGTCACACTCATGATAGCCAAAAGGTGAAACAACCCAAATGTACACCTGTGGATGAATGGATAAATGAAATGTCTGTTCATACAATGGAATATTATTCAGCCATAAAAAGGAATGCAGCACTGGTGAACGCACACCATGGGTAAACCTTAAAAACGTCATGCTAAAATGAAAGAATTCAGACACAGAAGAAGACCCCATGTTGTGTGATTTCATTGATAGGAAATGCCTAGGATAGGCAAATCCTTGGGGATAGTAAGTGTAATAGATTAGTGGTTGCCATGGGATTGGTTGGGGGGTGGAGGAGGGGGAGGAATGGGAGTGGCTGTTGATGTGTGAGGGGTTTCTCTTGGGGGAGAGAAGTCTGTTCTGGAATTAGATTGTGGTAATGATTGTACAACTTTGTGAATGTATTAAGACCACTGAGTCTTATACTTTGAAAGGGTGGATTTATGGTATTTGAATTATGTCTCAGTCAAGCTGTTATTTTAAAAAAGGCAGGTGGTATAGAAATTCAAAAGCTTATATCAGAGTAATGTAAGAGGGAGGTGCTCTTTCAAAAGAAAATGTAAGCAAATGAACGCAGGAACAGAAAACCAAAGACTGCGTGTTCTCACTTCTAAGTGGGAGCTAAATAATGAGAACCAGTGGGCACAAAGAGGGCAACAGTGGACCCTGGGGCCTACCAGAGGGTAGAGGGTGAGAGGAGGGAGAAGATCAGGAAAAAAATCTGTCGGGTACTAGGCTTGGTACCTGGGTGACAAGATGCTCTGTACACCAAACCTCCATGACGTGAGTTTGACTATGTTAACAAACCTGTACAGGTACCCTTGAACCTAAAAGAAAAGTTTAAAAAGAAAAAAGGAAGTGCAGGCTGGGCTCAGTAGCTCACGCCTGTAATCCCAGTACTTTGGGAGGCCAAGGCTGGCAGATCATGAGGTCAGGAGATCAAGACCATCCTGGCTAACACAGTAAAACCCCGTGTTTACTAAAAATACAAAAAATTAGCCAGGCATGGTGGCACGAGCTTATAGTCCCAGCTACTTGAGAGGCTCAGGCAGGAGAATCACTTGAACCTGGGAGGCAGAGATTGCAGTGAGCAGAGATCTCACCACTACACTCCAGCCTGGGCCACAGAGCAAGACTCCATCTCAAAAAAAAAAAAAAGAAAGAAAGAAAAAAGGAAGTATAACAAACATCTCTTGGTGAAAGAGTATTTCCATATCTGGAAGCAGCTGAGGGCTTGACGGACCACATAGGTAACCACTCACAGGGACGTTACCTGGGCAAAGGGCAGAGTCTCTTGTGCTGGGGGAGGAGGGGAGGTCTGTGGAGATAGTGGGATCCGGAATTTCCTCGTGGTTACCTTAATTTGGGCTGTAGAGACCCCGCCTGTGCGAAGAGGTAGGTTATATATGCTCCGAAATGAGAGGGGCCACATTTCATTCCGCTTTGTCATATCCTGTCTCCCAGCCCTTAGCGCAGAACCTGGTCAGCGTTCCATAAATGCCTGTTGAAATAAAATGAAGTAATTTTTCTGTCAACATAACCACCATTGGGAGAGGTGAAAAATTGAGAAAATGAATAGAATGTGTTTAACTTATTTTCACACTCATTTTATTGAAGCTCTCTGTAAAAATAAACCCAGGTGGATGGTAATTGATTGAGTGATAATTTCTAAGTAGCAAAGTGTTAAAGTAGATAAGTGCCTCCTACTGTGGAGAAATTGCCTGGCCAAAATCTGAACCGCTGAGGTGTTTATTTTAACACTGGGAAACATTTATTACCTTAAACTTGTTTCCATTCATACACAGCATCTATCATACCAGATGTGCCGTGTCTAAACTAGACATGGTTTAGAAAATGCAGTAATCCCTCTATCAGGTGAATTTCAAAGAGAAATAATTTTTCCTTTTCATTTATTGCTTTTTTCTTCAGCCTCTCCTCGTTCCAAAGTAAAACAAAAGTTATAGTTTAGCCTACTTTATTTGACTTACACAAAAATTAATATTAAATTACAGTGCATTTCAACACAAAAATTAATATTAAATTACAGTGCATTTCAATTAAAAGCAATAATTAAAATGTGAACATCTCCAAATAAAACTTGAACTTGGGACCTTATAAACAATAAAACAGCAGCTTTCTCTGCACATTGGTCTGACCAGTCCTGGCCACTTTTAGTGGATAGTTTGGGGGATTAGCCTGACTTCCCGGAGGGTGTGGCTTCCTGGAAGGGTGTGGCTTCCTGGAGGGGGCTTGGCTTTGGAGTCTGATCACCCTGGCTTGAGTCTTGCTTCACCACTAACTAGGTGGCTGACCTTGGGGAGGTTATGTGACGTCTCTCTGCTTAGTTTCCTCATTTGAAAAAAAGAAAGGAATATTAATGCCTATTCAGAATAAGGATGAAATCAAACACTATATTAGACACACCAGAGCAGGTGTTCAATTAAAATTAACCCCTCCCCCTGCAACATGTACTATATATAGGGTGCGTGTGTGCACACATATAGGGAACCTGTGCATTCTTGTCCTGCTGATTCTGACCCAGAGCCTGCTGTAGAGTGGACTCTGCATGAATATTGATTCAATATGTGACCTGCAAGGAATAATTTCAGGATGGGGTCAGGGCCAGTGTGTCCTTAGGCAGCCAGGAGACTCCAGTGATGTAATTGATTATTGCTAGACCGCCCTCTTCCCCATGTCCTTGTCACTGTGCCTGAATGTGTTGCTGCTGAAGGCTTCCCCACAAACATGTCTGGGAATGGTGGTTTGTGAAGCCTACCTTGGAACCACTTCTATTCCTTGTTGAAAATCCTACAATTTTATTTTAAACTAAATTCAAAAGGTTGAGGGATAATCTTGGGTTTGGAGTTGGATGCCCTTTAACCACAAGACAACTTGTGTGAAAGTCACTGCTGTGTGCAGCAAGGCCCCTCCAGCTGTGGTTTCGAGACAGACTTTTGAGACTAAAAGATGAAAATCTTCCATCTTCCTGCCTCTGCAAAGTTCAGTCCACTTACGCAAAAGAACAAGACCACAGGTATTGTCCTGCTCCCCTCTCCTCTTGTGGACCCTGTGGGGGTCCTGGTGGAGTTCACAGAGTGGGGAGAGCTGAGGGTGCAAGACCAGACTCAGAACGATGGATACGTCCGCTTAGAAACCATTTGTGAGAAGCCTGGGAGGTTGTAGGAGAACCAAGTCAGGAAAGGAAGAATGCCAGGACAAAAGACAAAAAACTCTAAGCTGGTCAGGCGCAGTGGCTCACACCTGTAATCCCAGTACTTTGGGAGACCAAGGCAGGCGGATCACGAGGTTGGGAGTTCAAAACCAGCCTGGCCAACATGGTGAAACCCCGTCTCTGCTAAAAATACAAAAGTTAGCTGGGGGTAGTGGCACCCGCCTGTAATCCCAGCTACTAAGGAGGCTGACGCAGGAGAATCGCTTGAACCTGGGAGGCGGAGTTTGCAGTGAGCCGAGATCGCACCACCCCACTCCAGCCTGGGTGACAGAGAGAGATTCCGTCTCAAAACAAACAAACAAAACTCCAAGCCAAACATTGGGTGACTTAGGGGCCTCAGAGGAGGTGCAGCCTGTAGATGGCAAGCCTGGTAGGAAAACCTGCCCCAGTGGTTCCTAGCTTGTTGCAGATGTCCTGAGTCTGGGGAGTGGGTGATGCACGAGGAGCATTTGGGAGCAGGCTCACTCTGCAGATGGGGATCACTTAGCCTCTGGTGCACTGTGCACGGGCTTCCTCTTCACCCTGAAGGTTCTTGCCCCGCACAGCTGCATGGCCTTCTCCCTGTCACCTGCGGATGCCCGGAAGTCCCCATGGCAGGACAGGCTCCCTCCCAGCTTGACAGCAGCAGCCACCACCTCATTGCAGGCACCCTCCATCCACGATTCTTCAGGGCTTCCTCTGCCCTTGATGTATTGCATTCTTTAACACCTGCCTCCCTCTCTATCACTTAAACCTTACAAAGTCAGAAGAAACTTTGCTCACTGCTGTAACTCTGGAGCTTGGATGAGATAGAGGCATGGTAAATATTTGTTGAGTGAGTGGATGCATTTAAAAAACATTTTCAGTGCTGTTTCAATTGTTTCCCCGCAATCTTCTGTTTTCTATGAGACATTGATCTTTCCACCCTCAGTTTTAGCAGTGACAGCATCTCTTGGAAACAAGGCTTGGTGGTTAGGACAGAGTCCCATCCTGAAATTTCAAGTAATGTTTAGCTAGCAGCTAATTTTGGAATTATTTATGTTTTAGAGATGTTTCAAAAGTGACTCCAGATAAATGAGTGAATTAAATATAAAAATAGGAACGAGGAGGAGAGGATCAAGTGGATATTTAGTCATGCTCTTGATGAGATAAGACTTCTTAAGTTTAAGGACAGTGAAAGAGATTTTTAAATAAAATCTTGATGACTTTAAATACCTAACGAAAATGTTTAAAATATAATAAATAGGCTGGGCGCGGTAGCTCATACCTGTAATTCCAGCACTTTGGGAAGCCGACGTGGGCGGATCACAAGATCAAGAGATGGAGATCATTCTGGTCAACACGGTGAAACCCTGTCACTACTAAAAATACAAAAATTAGCTGGGCGTGGTGACATGCGCCTATAGTCCCAGACACTTGGGAGGCTGAGGCAGGAGAATCGCTTGAACCTTGGAGGCAGAAGTTGCATTGAGCCACAATCACACTACTGCATTCCAGCCTGATGACAGAGCAAGATTCCGTCTCAAAAAGAGAAAGAAAGAAAGAAAGAAATATGATTAAAAAAAAAAGAACAAGATCCAAAATTAAGTGATGGCCAGCTAAGAACTGGGCTTTTATGGAGAAAACAGAATCACTCTGCTTTGATGAGGGGAGCTTGGATGAAGCCACCAGAACTTGGGCCACTGAGATGCTGTCTGAGGAGCAGGAGCTCTGAGCAGGAGCCCCAGAGGGGGTCCTGCAGATTTGGGGTGGGTGAGCAAAGGAGGGCCAATGGCGGGACATTGGCATGGCAGCTCATTGTCTTACCACGCCTTGCCAAGATCACTGGTATCATTGATAACTTAGCTGGACTTCCTCCTTAAGTAGTACACAAATAAAAGAGCAAATAGCATGAATCCTCGTGAACCTCTTTGGAACCAGACTAGTGATGAGAGGCTAGCAAGGAGACAGAGGTTCTCTGTACCTCTCCTACCCCACTCCTGCCTTCTGCCGTTCCACCTACAGCTTTAGAATAGGATGGAACAGACAGAAAGATTGAATAAGGGGAAGGAGAAAGGATCTTGAAGGTTTGTTCATCTTCTCCTTTGAGAATATCACTGAAGCAGCTGACCTGGAACTGGAATACGTGGTGTGGCCTCGGTTTTGAATGGCAGTGTTGAGCAAGAGACAAGCAATCCTAATACGGGTTTTCAAACAGAACTCCATATTAGAGAAGACTTTTAATAATGTTTATTGACATATTTTGGTAGAGACATGTATTGCTTTGCTCAGCGCCATGTAAACTGAAAGTTGTACATATCAGAACTGTCCTCACTTCACACAGGTTGCAATGGACATGTTACCGATGCAGTTAATGTGGGACCATGCAAAGTGAGAGCTGCCTGTATTAACAAACTTAAGGTAATCAAAGTAAGATGCTGCCAGGGGAAATTACATTGTGTGTATGTCTATGTGTGTGTGTGGTTTTACATGCTAGTAAATCTTAGCTCCTTTGCACTGGTTTTCTGATTTCAGAATACATTAGCCATTTAATTTGCTGGTTCATACCCGCCTCATAACTTGAGGTGAGGGAACATGATCCCTAGATGTGGTTTTCTCTTAACTAGGTGATTATTGGTGGTGGCTGCTATTTGGGCATTCCTTTTTTTTCCTCCCTTCTATTTTTCTTTTTGTTGCTGCCGGGACTGCTTTACCTTACCTGGAGATATACTTCTAGAACGGTTCCTGTTTTTATGCTTTTTTAGTGTATTAATTGGGTCTGGAGGGTTTCAAAGGACTACTATTCGTGTGGTATGTGTTATTTATGTCTCTGCGACCCATTGAAGCCATGATATTTATTTGTAATCTGAGATAGATTCTGTTTTGGAAAGTCTCACCTATGTTCATTGCTACTTGTGTGTAGTTTAAAATGAAAGCCTTCCGTAGTCTAAATACTAGAAGTGTCCTGATACTTCCTGATAGTTCATAGCTGTTTTAAGACTGTAAGGGTCCCACCAAAATGATCTGGCCTACCTTTCTCCCCTTTACCTCTCTTCCATCTGAGCAGATCTGGGATAGCGGTTTTCCACCAAATTTGACCCATACTTTAAAAAAGCTTTTTGAAATATAAACCACATCTCATGCAATTCAACCACTTAAAGCATACAATTAATTCAGTGGTTTTTTAATTATATTCTCACTTGTGCAGTCATCACCACACTCAAATTTGGAACTCTTTTATTTTTTAGACAGAGTTTTGCTCTTGTTGCCTAGGCTGGAGTACAGTGGCACGATCTTGGCTCACCGCAACCTCTGCCTCCCAGATTCAAGCGATCCTCCTGCCTCAGCCTCCCAAGTAGCTGGGATTACAGGTGCCCACCACCATGCCCAACTAATTTTGTATTTTTAGTAGAGATGGGGTTTCTTCATGTTGGTCAGGCAGGTCTTGAATTCCCGACCTCAGGTGATCCGCCTGCCTCAGCCTCCCAAAGTGCTGGGATTACAGACATGAGCCACCAGACCCTGCCTAGAACTTTTTAAAATCACTTTAAAAAGAAATCCTGCACCTGTTAGCAGTCATTCCTTTCCCCCTTGCCTTCCACCCACCAGCCCTGGGTATCACCATCTACTGTCTGTTTCTATGGATTTACCTGTTCTGGACATTTAATAGAAATGGAATCATATCACATGTGGCCTTTTGCCTCTGGATTCTTTGACTTAGCATAATATTTTCAAGATTCACCCATGTTGTAGCATGTCCATACCTCTTTTTATAACAAATATTTTGGGCCAGGTGTGCAGGCTCACACCTGTAATCCCAGCATTTTGGGAGGCCAAGGAGGGTAGATCACTTGAGCTCAAGAGTTTGAGACCAGCCTGGGAAACACAGAAAAGCCTCATCTCTACAAAAAAATACAAAAATTAGCCAGGTGTGGTGGCGTACACCTGTGGTCCCAGCTACTTGGGAGGATTGCCTGAGCCTGGAAGGCAGAGGTTGCAGTGAGCCATGATTGTGCCATTGCACTCCAGCCTGGACAATAGAGTGAGATCCTCTCTGCAAACAAACATTTTGTATTGCCACCTTTAACCTCTTTTTGTTGTTGTTGTTGTTGAGATGGAGTCTCGCTCTGTCGCCTAGGCTGGAGTGCAGTGGCATGATCTCAGCTCACTGCAACCTTCACCTCCCTGGTTCAAGCAATCCCCCCGCCTTAGCCTCGCGAGTAGCTGGGATTACAGGTGCCCACCACCACACCTGGCTACTTTTTTTGTACTTTTAGTAGAGATGGGGTTTCACCCTGTTGACCAGACTGGTCTCAAACTCCTGACCTTAGGCAATCCTCCTGCCCCGGCCTACCAAAGTTCTGGGGTTATAGGTGTTAGCCACTGAGCCCAGCCAAACTTTTGAAGCTAAATTTATACATTAAACTACCTATACACATAATTCTAAAAACCAGTATAGAAATAAAAAGTTAAAGAAAATAATATGCATCTTAATATGTTCTTGTATCTGACTGTTCAAGAAGATGTAATGAAATAGATACATGTGCCTACACAGAAAATCATGAGCATGATGGCTGCAGGGTCATGCCCAGACACCGTGAACAGTGTAGCCTTAGATGACGTGGCCTCATA
The DNA here is from genome assembly GCA_963573385.1 of Cacajao melanocephalus. Lineage (NCBI taxonomy): Eukaryota > Metazoa > Chordata > Mammalia > Primates > Pitheciidae > Cacajao > Cacajao melanocephalus. The sequence continues at coordinate 17,734 of CAUYLG010022306.1, forward strand.
GAGTGGGAAACAGCTTGTGCTTGTGTGGACTTTGCCCAGCTTCCCCTTGATTTACATGGTGGTCCTATCTTTGGAATATTTAGAGCTTAATACCGCTATACAGAAAGTACTTTTTGTTTACCTGTAAAAATAGAATCAGATTCTCAAGTCAGATCATTGTGAACAAGTATTTCATCTAAATGAGTGTCCAGTGGAATGTTAAAAATTTGTGTTAATAGTGGGGGAATCTCGTCCAGGGCTTACCTTGAGTGATGCAAGACAACATGAGTCCTTGGCCCCTCTGAGCACTAAATTTGTCATGATGACAACCAGAAATACAGACCTCTGAAATGTCCCCTAGGGGGCAGTCCTGCACCCAAAGAGGACCTCGCTATGGGGTCTTTCCCGTGACCTCTACTTCATCAGTGCGCTTACTACATAAGCTTTTCCCCACCTTGAACTGCTCAAATTGTGAATCCTACTCTCTTAAACCGGAGGAAACCCAGTGCCTAAGAAGTCACTCCTCCTGCAGAGTTCTGAGGGTCTGTACACTGCCTCTCCTTTTAAGGCTTGCCTTACTGTTACCTGTTAAAATAACCTTTTTATATGAGCATCGCTCTAAGCATCCCTCCCTGTGACCCAGATGTGCCTGTCTCCGGTGGGAACCCCGGGAGCTTTTGTTCCTGTGGTAGAGTAGTAGGGTGCCATATGGCAGTGGTTGTTCAGTGTTCTTTGTTGTGCACCCCTAAAATAATTTTGAAAATCTGTAAATCCCCTTACACGTGTTTAAGCTGACATCTAATAGTTTTCATCAAAAGTTTAGTTGTAGGATGCAGTTTTTAACATATGACAAATATTGACATTCAAGAAGAGTCTCATGTCTTTCTAAAATTTATCCAGTGAACTTAAATGCCATACCTATTGATGCCTGCCATTATCCATTAAAAGTTATATGAAACTCCTTTTTAATAGTCAGAATTTTACATTGTTATCTTATCTTTTTGAATTCATATTTCCATTCTTCTTCCCCGTAGGATGATATACTAATGTAACGCTTTTATTAATCACTCCAAGATATTTCTCTACAACAAAAACACATGTTAATTCCATTTGGATGCAGTTAATTTTTAAAAACAGCATTGCCACTCAGTTTTTTGAAATGCTTACAAGTTATATGCCAAAAATTACATTGCACTCTCATCAATAATTATTTTTATAGACTTATCAGTTAATAACTCAGGTCCTCCTTCAGTTTTGTTGAAAGCAAAGAACTGGAACCCACTTGATTTATGAAAGAATCTGTTACTAGTTATTAGAGTTATTCACTTTATTAATATCTGAAGAATACTTAAGAGACTTTGCTATGACTTATCAAAATGTTATCATTATACCTGTTAATGCTTTATTTAAAGACATTTAGTTTACTGTACTTAAAACTAGCTGAGAAAATTGAAATGGTTAATTTTAATGCCACCTCATCAATATAATCATATACTTTTTAAAGAAAATACTTGTATTTGATCCCATGTTTTAAATATGCTGTTATAAAAACATTGATCTGAGGATTCTTTGCTGTCATCAGAATTTTGCATGACTTGTGTGTTGTCCCATGGAGGTTTTCACACTCGCAGGATACATCCTTCCATAGTTACAGCCAGGGAGGGTGAGAGGTCTCCCTTTCTTTGTCATGTGGGAGAAAGGCAGTTGGTTAAGCAGAGGTTTAAAATAGAGCTTTGTGTGCCTGAACTCCAAGCTCGTTGTAGAATAAACTTGTTTTAGGAAAGAGCACACATGAGAGAGTGAGGCTCTGTGGATTGTTTGCCCTTAAGACCATTTGTACCTGTGTGCCCTCTTGGGAAGGTGTTTTGCTGCAGTTTGAAGGTGGCTTTATTTTAGGACAGTTTCAATCCTATTCATCATGAGAATCTCAAAGTGAAGTGTGCACTGAGTCACAGGAAGCCAAAACCCATGGCACGAGTTATGCTTGCATTGAAAGATAGAGAATTTGGCCAGGAGCAGTGGCTCATGTAATCTTAGCATTTTGAGAGGCCGAGGTGGGTGGATCACCTGAGGTCAGAAGTTCGAGACCAGCCTAACCAGCATGGAGAAACCCCGTCTCTACTAAAAATACAAAATTAGCTGGGCATGGTGGCGAGCGCCTATAATCCCAGCTACTCAAGAGCTGATGCAGGAGAATCGCTTGAACCTGGGAGGCAGAGGTTGTGGTGAGCTGAGATCATGCCACTGCACTCCAGCCTGGGCAACAAGAGCGAAACTACATCTCAAAAAAAAAAAAAAAAAAAAAAAAAAAAGAAAAGAAAAAAAAAAGAGAGAAAAGAGAATTTGTGTTTTTTATTTTTCTTTCTGTCCTTCCCACCTCTGTGCCGCTGTGTTCCAGAAATGATTGGAGGCAATTTATAAATCTGATGAAAATTGGGAGGGGCAGAAGGAGAATCCTCGCTGGAGATGTGCACCGACAGGGATGAGGAAGCGATGTCCTCAGCGGGGTCCTGTGTCTGACACATGGTTTCAGGCAGGTTGGGTCTCTGCAGAAGGTACCTATTATGCACCAGGACTTGGGATGGGGTCCTCAAGGTCTCAGAATATGGCTTAAGAATCAGGCTTTAGAGGCAGATGTACCAAGGATCTGGTCCCCTGAACCTTCTGATGCCCCTCTGAGAGGTGTGCTGGGCCCTGTGCTGGCTGTGAAATGTGTATGTGCTTGGAGAAAGAACTCTGTTCCCTTACTGCTTTCACTTGGCTTAGGAAACATGAGAGCCCCTTGTCAGTGGGGCAGCAGCCGGCCTGGCATCAGGCAGCAGGACCTGAGGTGTTGGCTGCTGACTGGAGTTATCTGGGAAATCCAGCTGCCCTTTGTGTGGACTTGAGGGCCCCTGGGAAGCTGGGTAGAGGAAGCCTCTGGCCTGCTAGTGTCAGAGAACCCAGAGTGGGCTCCTGGGTAACTTTCAGGTAATCCAGCTTATCTTATCAGTTACAAATTTGTCTTTAGATTTACTAACAGCTGATGTAAAGAAGTCAACAAGTCACAGATTAAACATAGAGAGACACTTAAAAAAAAGTAGAATTATTGTGAAAGGTGAGACCAGACAGGAATGTCTTCCGGATTGTCATGAAAGAATTCTGTGTGAGAATGAAAAGCATCCTCAGAGCATCTCTGCAGCAGGAAGTCATGGGTGGCACAGGGTGGCACTTTGGCTTATAATCTGTCATCTTAAAAAATCGCTTTACATTTACTTAGATTTACTTGAATTTAAGCCTGGAGCACCTGCCTTCCTAGATGGCCTCCCATGCAAGTACCAACCCTGCTTAGCTTCTGAGATAGGTAAACAGGGTGCATGCGGGCTGTTACGGCCATAGACTGTTTCTACCTTTTTCCTAATGTTTTAAAATATTTGTTTCTGAAATGTGGAGAACTCTTTCGCTTTTTAAAATTTAATTTTTTTTTTTTTATTTTTGTGGGTATATAGTATGTGTATACTTTTATGGGGTATATGGGATATCTTGATACAGGCATGCAATGTATAATAATCACATCAGGATGAAACCAATTATATCCATCACCTCAAGCATTTATCCTTTCTGTTACAAACAATCCAATTATATTCTTTTAGTTATTTAAAAATGTACATTTAAAAGATTTTTGACTATAGTCACCCTGTTGTGCTAGCAAATATTAGTCTTGTCCATTCTTCTTTTTTTGAGATGGAATCTCCCTCTGTTGCCCAGGCTGGAGTCAGTGGCGCGACCTCGGCTCACTGCAACCTCCACCTCTTGGGTTCAAGCGATTCTCCCACCTCAGCCTCCCGAGTAGCAGCTAGTACCCAGCATTCACCTTCCCTACAGCCTGCTAAATTCCAAAGAGGAAACCCCACACAGGGCCAGACAGGTGAGCTGCCCCAGAGTTGCCTCCCCATTCTCCCTTTTGCTCCCTCCAAGCCCCTTCTTTAGTAGAGAACACTTGTAGAGAACATACAGTTATTGAAAACGTCAGTAATAATGTTAAGGTGCAAATCCAAGTCTGACTCACTTTTAATGTATTTATAGGAAAAAAACATTAAGCCTCTGACAGGAAAGTGGCCACCGCCACACAGAATGTTTTCTGAAAAGTTACTCCCTTCCCTATTTTCTTCTCACCTCTGCTCTCTGCCTTCACCTCTGCCACCAGACCTACTTTAGGGAGGAGAGTTGGGCGTGACAAGAAGAAAGTGAAAGGAACAAAATCGCGGATAAACCGTGAGATAAGTACGGGGAGGCCAGGAGAGGAAGTAGAGGAGCTTACTCATAGATTAGGTGTGCGTCCATCCTCAGTCCCTTTTGCATCAAAGTGAGCTCACACATCTTTTAATATCTGTTGGGAGCTAATAAGAGTTTGTACAGTCAAGGTTCATGATTGTGAACAACAGAAATTGACCGGAGTCACTTAAGCAGAAAAGAAATGCATTGGAAGGATGGATGTTGGAGAGCTCTCAACGTCAAGGGGAAGGTCAGATAATCAGGCTGGAAAGCAAGTCAGAAAGCAAAGACAGGCAGAGCCGGAGGCCAGCAGTTTAGTGGGGGCTGGGGTGGATAATGCCTGGCACCTGGCTGTGCCCCGACCACTCCTGCCCCTGGCCCCAGCAGAAACTCTAGGCTGCCCTGGATATCTTTGCCACACTGGCTGGCATCCGGGCAAGCGAGTCTCCAGCCTCCATGGCTTCCTTCCACCCAGATGCCCCCAGGGACTCCTTTTTCACTCACAGAAGGAGGTGCCAAGGACCCAGCAAAAAGCTGCCAGAGTCATTCTTTTCTGCTGGATCCTAATGAGATTATGATTATGTTTAATGACTTTACAAAATAAGCCAAATTATGTTTTTACCTTCTGATGCAAGCAACATCTAGATGTATGTGCACATATATCTGTGTGTAAGCTCTTTGTGGTCAGCCTGTTGGTGCACCATGATGGATGCACTGATTGCAGACAAAAAGGCCTTTTCCGTATATGTTTCTGAGAACCTGTGGCTCTCTAAGTGGGCCAAACTAGGCATGTAACAAACTACTTTAGTTTAACATTTTCTGGGTCATTGTTAAAATAACATAGCTTAAATGGAATTTATTCACAGTGCTGTTATATCAATATATTCTTTATTATTTTAGGATTCGATTTCCATGTATAACAAGAATGTTGTTATTGTCTTCATAGGGGATTTTATTATTGCCATTCTAGAATGGACCTTTTATTCCTTCGCCATCTCCATTTTCTCCTTCATTAACTAAGAAGCAAATTAGACTTGCATTGAGCCGATGTCTGCCAAATGTTATTTTTAGAAGCCTTCTCACCTCTTTCCCCATCCTTTGGGATTTCTTTTTTCTTTCCTTAAGTCTGTTTTGCTTTCTCAAACATTGCAATCAAAATCAGTACCATCCCGATATTAGTTCAATATGTAAAGCAGATTTTGTATTTGCTCTCAGGATAGGAAAGGCCTTTCTAAGCTTACAGATCCAAGAGAAAATGATAAAAGAAAAAGGCAGATTGATTGGTCTACAATAATAGAATTCCATGCATTAAGGAGTGCTATGAAACAGGTGACTAATGGAGGAAAATAGTTGGAAAATAATCATAAAAGTTTAATATTTTCAGTTTACAAAAAGCTTTACAGTTGAAAAATGGGTCCAGGAAAAAAAAAAAGAAGAAAGAAGAAAGAAAAACAGGTCCAGGAAGTGGGCATTCGGTTCCCAAAGGAAGAAATCAGGTGACTAGTAAAAATGTGGAAAAACACCTGAATATCTTTACTAATAAAATGGAAACAATACATAAGTTTTTACATGCTGAATTAGTGAAGATTAAAAAATTATGGGCTGGGCGTGGTGGCTCGTGCTTGTAATCCCAGCGCTTTGGGAGCTGAGGCAGGCGGATCACTTGAAGTCAGGAGTTCAAGATCAGCCTAGCCAACATGGTAAAATTCCCTCCCTACTAAAATACAAAAATTAGTTGGGCGTGGTGGGGCATGCCTGTAATCCCAGATACTGAGAAGGCTGAGGCAGGAGAATTGCTTGAACTTGGGAGACAGAGGTTGCAATGGGTTGAGATCATGTCACTGCATTCCAGCCTGGGCGACAGAGCTAAACTCTGTTTCAAAAAAAAGAAAGAAAGAAAGAGAGAGAGAGAGAAAGAAAGAAAGAAAGAAAGAAAGAAAAAATCATGTGGGGAAAGTTACGGAGAAAAAGGGTACTGTCATACACTGTTGGTGCAGAATTAACACAACCTTTCTGGTGTGTCTTGTATGTCACATAACTTAAAATGTGCATGTATTTTGACCCAACAATTCAGTTTGTAGGAATTTAACCCAAGTAGATGAAGTGACACAAAGTTTGGTATGTGTGGATGTTTGTTGATTTTCTATTTGTAATACAGAAAAATGGAAGCTGTTCGCGGTGTTTAATAATGGGAGGTTAATTGTATATCCATTTGATTAACTATTACACAGCATTTAAAAATTAGAAAAGCAGATCAAAAAATAATACCTAATGTCCGACCCAATTTTGTTTTCAAAAAGTAAATACATAAAAGGTTTGTGCATGCATTGAAAGAAGATGAGAGAATTTTGCCAGAATGTATGAAAGGCAGTTCTCTTTGGAGAATAGAATTAGGGGAGAAATTTCCCTCTAATCTCTGCAATTTTCTGAATTAAAAAAAAAATTCTTATATGTATTGCCGTTGTAAAACAGAAAGAAAACAGTAAACCCTGTTGAAGGAAATAGAGCCATGTTTTCAGCATATCAGCCAGAGAATCCTTTCTTGGTCTTCTGTTTCTAGCTTAGTGATACCCCAACTCTTTGGAGTTTTGACCCAAATGTTATTTTGGTTTTACAGTTTATCATACGCAATTTTAAATGAAAATTACTTAGGAGAACTTTTTAAAATTGCAGGTAGCTTGGATATCCATTACTTAGCCTATATAAAATCCAGCAAAGTGACTCCGTCATAGGATAGTAAAGAAGATGCTGGTATTACTGTCTAAGTGCTTATTCTGACTTTCTGTGCTAATGCTGCTGGCACCATGAAATTCCTTTTCAATGATTCATAGAAATGAGTCTGTGCTAGAACTCAGATCATGTTGATTCTAGCATGCTGCTATGACTGTTGGCTCTTATTTATTGATCAGTATTTATACCAAATCCTGTGCTAAATACTTGAATTTTTAAAAAGGGCCTGTGCCCGCCAAGGTTTTATTTCAATGTCAAAAATGCCATCTCTCTCTTCTGAAGCCCAGGTTGTCTTGCTCATCCCTCAGGTTTCTATCTGAAGCTTTATAGTAAACTATGGTAATTTGATTACAAAAGAGAAGGATACCATCATTTTATATTGTGGCAGTGGTGGAGTTTCCAACATCTCTACTTACAAAAGGGAAGATTTTAAAATTAGTTTAAGCTGAATAGCTGAAGCAGTGCAGCAAATGAATTAGATTTTTGTGTTTTTGAAAAGGCTACAAAAATTGTGAGAGCTGTTCCTGGAATGGCCTTTTGAAAATCCCCTCGCATCCTGGAAGAAGGATGAGCGGATGGCTCTAAATCTGGCATTGTTGGACCAATTGAGCAAAGATGGGGTTTGTTGACAGGAATGTTGCTGAAGAACCACATGGAGTTGAGCTGTTTGCCTTCAGACTTAGCAGTTGTTTAGACAAGCGGGACTCTTTATTCTTGCTCAGACCTGAGTGAGCTGAGCCTCAAGGTTGAAAAGTAAAAAGGGGATGTAAGGGAAAAATAGTTCTTTCTCAACCTAGATTTCAGTGCAGTATATTGACTTTCCTTCAGAATTTTCTTTGTTCTGAATACTATTTCTTCCCATTCTGCTGCCTCAGGGATTCTTCTTTTAGAACTTTTTTTGTAGTTTCATTATCCACTCTCTGTTTCACCAAAAACAAAGCAAATAACAACATCAACAACAGCACAAAAACAGGACATAAATAAACAAATGGAAACATTCAAGGGAACCGTCCCCTCAGGTGGAAACACCAGTCGAGGCCCCTTGGAAGTGTCTTGGTGGAGGTCCCAAAGGTCTCAGAAGGAGGACAAAGGAACTCAACATTTATTGGGTGCCTAATGTATAGAAACCTTAGGAAACCAACATTTATTGAGCACCTACTGTGTATTTTCTTTACGAAACCACCTTTATGGACTGCCGCTAGGTATCAGCTTTGGGAAACTAACATTTATGGGGTGTCTACTATATATCCCCTTAAGGAAATAACATTTATGGTGTGCCTACTATGTACCAACTTTACAAAGCCAACATTTACTGAGTGCCTACGGCACATTAACTTTAGGATATTAAATTTGTGGACTGTCTACTGTGTATCACTTTTAGGAAACCAACATTTATGGAGTATCTATTATGTATCACCTTTAGGTACTCAACAAACTCTACTTTGTGTCAACTTTTAGAGGTTTAGAAGGGGCAATATTCCCATTTTATAAGTGAGGAAACAGGCTTTGAGGGCACTCAGCTAAGAAGTGCAGAATTTGAATCTAGGTTTGCCTAACCTTGCTTTTTTCCTCTATATAAAGAGGGCAGTTGAGTGTTCCTGGCCACCAAGAAAAGCTTGGGAAAATACACTCCAGTGGCCATCGCTTTAGAGCTCATAGGAAAGAAGGGAGGCCAGGCGTATTTCTTACTCTCCCAAAGGAGGTCATTTTGATTCCCATAATACTTGGACTTTTTATACTTACTTAGCACAAGTAACAATGACATGTTCAGCTTTAAGGTAAATTACCTCATAACCTTAAGCTGGACTGCTCTGCCTCTTTGCCGACCCTCAGTCTCTGAGTACTGCTCCACCCCAGGGGGTCAATTGTTGAGCAATAAGTGAGCATTAAACTTTGTAGCACTGGCCTGAAATTAACCAGGAGCATGTCCCTGCTACTATCTCTGACTGAATGAGCCTTGCACACCATGGGACAATTTCAGTTTTACATGCGTAGATGAGGGATAGTACAGTTTGCCACTGTATATGCAGTTCATGAAACGTCATGATTTTCTAATAAAGGCTGGTGAAGGTGCATGAGAAGAAGTAGCAGATGCTCCCAGCAGGCCCGTCCATACAGCTGAGAGCGCTGCTAAGTTGTGTGCCATGGCATTAAAGTTTCTGAAGGTGACTCTTGCCCATGTTCATTCTGGCTTAAAAAGGAAGCCCAGCATTCGGCATTCCTCACCTCCTTGGTAACATGTAACTCCCTTTGATCGGAGTTGCGTGGCCGGCTGTGAGCCTGGGAGGGGAGGGCAGGAAAATGAGTCATCACGAGGCAAAAGGTGTGCAGTGACTTCTTTGAACAGAAAGTTTTCTTCTATTTAAAAAGAATAACAATCAAAATGGACAAAAGTTATTAAACCCATTTCCTGGGTTTAAAAAAAAATTGTGGTTGTAGAAAATGGAAGCGTAAAAAGTCAAGTCCATGTAAGCTTGAAAAGAAACCCGCAGTGGTGGATTTGCACATCGGCCTTAATTGGCCCAATTGACCTTCTCTGCTGTATTTACAATTGCCTTAAAATTGTAAGCAGATGTTTGAAACCCCTTCTTTAATAGGTCTCCAACATCTGTTTCACCAGTGCTGCTGCCCACCAAAGCAGCTGTAATTAGGGAGCGCCAAATGCATACATCTTTCCTTATGGACCCAATCGATCGGATTTCTCCCCACGGTATTAAAGTCGACCCTTATTCTTGCTTTTATTTGAATACATTTTGCGGTATATTTTCTTACACAGGACGGTATCCAGCCGAGTTAAAAAAAAAAAAAAAGATAGTCATTCTCCATACTGAATTGTTAAAATCATGTCTGTATAAGTCACTGACCACTAGTGAGAAAGATGTTCACACATACAAGTAGCAACCCTTGAAAATATGTGAAAGCTTTGGTTCTTTCCTGCGGCCCGTGTGTTCTAAAGTAGGTGTTTCCTGTACAAATGATCAAAGTAAAATGTGGATGTCTTAGAAGGCGGGAGGAAGTGTTATTTATTTATTTGTTTATATTTTAATCAATAGACTTCACTCCTTAGAGCAGTTTTAGGTTAACAGGAAAATTGAACAGAGTATGGAGTTACCATATACTCCCGCCCTGTCCTTTGTCTCCCTCACTGAATCCCCGTCCGTTTTCACCATTATTAACATCTTTCATGAGTGTGGTACATTTATTACAATTGAGAGCTTCTATTCATCAATTATTATTGAAGTCCATTAGTTACATGACAGCTCATTCTTTGTGCTGCACAGTTCTGTGGGTTTTGCCAAATGTCTACTGATATGTGTCCACGGTTACAGTATCTTACAGTTTCAGTGCCCTAAAAATTCCCTGTGCTGCACCGAGGAGAGGGAGCATTATTGACTGAAATATTCTTATATGAGGATGTATTTATTTTGAGAAGAAACTATTTCTCATGCATAGTGATCCAAATAAGTAGTCATTTTGACATTTTATTTTAACTTTCAGAGACAGCATCTTGCTCTGTCACCCAGGCTAGAGTGCAGTGGTAAGACGGTGGCTGCTGCAGCCTCAATCTCCTGGGCTCCAGTGATCCTCCTGCCTCAGCCTCCCCAACAGCTGGAGCTACAGGTGCAGGCCACCATACCCGGGTAATGTTTTAGAGTATTCATAGTGACAGGGTCTCTCTTTGTTGCCCAGGCTGCTCTTGAACTCCTGGGCTTCAAGCAGACCTCCCTAAATGTTGGCATTACAGGCGTGAGCCACTGCACCCAGCCTATTTTGATATTTCAGAAGTGAATGTACAAAATTTCAGAAACCTTTGTTCTTCCACATGCTCTATGTTTTAAATAACTTTGCACGCACTAGTAACTTTGAATTTACTAAGATTGATAGGATATGATGTATGCCTAATTAGAAAATTCTATAAATTACTAGTGTTCATTTAAGCCTGTTACAAGCAAATTGTTCTTTTAATAGTTTCTTAAAAGTTGTATCTTTAATATCTCAACAGGTATTTCTTTTTCTTCCTTGTTTCTTTTTCTTTGTTTCTTTTTTTTGTGGGGTAGGGACAGGGAGGATAGGGTCTCTCTCTGTCTCCCAGGCTGGAGTACAGTGGTACGTTCATGGCTCACTGCAGCCTCAACCTCCCGGGCTCAAGTGATCCTCCCACCTCAGCCTCCTGAGTAGCTGGGACTACAGGCATGTGCGAATACACCTGGCTAAGTTTTTATGTTTTTGTAGAGACAGGGTCTTGCCATGTTTCCCAGGCTTGTCTTGAACTCCTGGACTCAAGCTGTCCTCCTTCATTGGCCTTCCAAAGTGTTAGGATTATAGGTGTGAGCCACCATTCTAGCCAGTATCTTAACAGATGTTTCTTTTAAATGACTTGCCTGAGGCAAGATGTGTTTAATTGAAAGAAACTGTGTATGATTTCAGCTCAGTATCCTGAGGCGTGTCTTGTACCTGAAGATTCCTTCCATACAGGTGGCCACCAAAGTCTAGAAGATAAGCCATGGCAGGAAGAACTGCTCAGTTTCAGACATGTGCAGATCAACAAAGAGATGCCAGGCTTAGAAATGTAAAGAGATTGTTGGTGGGAGAGGATGTTGCACCCTGGCCCGAGGCCCTCCACTCTGCTGGTTAGGCTGACACAGGTCTGCAGAATTTAGGGCCTCAGAGTAGGGTGGTGTGGGCTGCCCTGGGTTTGTGGCCTTGAATGGTTTTATCAATAATAAAGATAGTTTTTTTGGTTGTTGTTTGTTTGTTTGAGATGGAGTCTTGCTCTGTTACCCAGGGTGGATGACGCGATCTTGGCTTACTGCAACCTCCACCTCCCAGGTTCAAGCAATTCTCATGCCTCAGCCACCCAAGTAGCTGGGATTACAGGTGTGTACCACCATGCCTGACTAATTTTTTTGTGTTTTTAGTAGAAACGAGGTTTCGAATTGTTGGCTAGGCTGGTCTCGAACTTCTGGCCTCATGTGATCTGCTCACCTCTGCCTCCCAAAGTGCTGGGATTACAGGCATGAGCCACCGTGCCTGGCCAGAGAGTTTCTTAAAAGTTGTGTTGAAACGTAATATGCATTCAGAAAAGTGCACACATCCTGAGGGTGCAGCGTTCGAATCTTTATAGTCTACCTCTCTGACATGTAGCCAGATCAAGAAACGGGGTTCCAGTGGTCAGAGGCACCTATCAGGTGCCTTCCCATCTGCATCCCCCCTTTGGGGGACACTATCTTAGTTTTGCCTGGTTTTGTATTTCATGCAGATAGAAACATACACCATTGCATTCTGACTTGTCATCTGTGTTGTTGCTATACTTTGTTCGTTCTCATTGCCATAAAGTACTTCTTTAGGTGAGTATCCCACAATTTGTTCGTCTTCTACTATTAATGAGCATTTCTGGTTTGGGGCTATTGTAAATCATGCTGTCATGAACCATCCGATTCTTTGGTGAACATATGTAAGCATGTTTGCTGAGTGTATACCCAGGAGTAGAATTGCTGGGTTGTGAGGTATGCCCGTGTCAGCCTTAGTGGGTCCTACCAGTTTTCCAGTGAGCTGTGGATGAGAGCTGAGGGTCATTAGACTTTCGAGAGCGACATTCAAATTCTCTGACTTGATGGTCCCTTGTTATAAATGACAAGCATTTCTGGGATGCCAGGCCTACCTGTGGCTGAAGAACAGAGCCAGGCCAGTTGAGGAACATAGCTCACATCTTCAGTTGCCTGTGAAGCCAGGCATTCGCCTACTGCTTTCCCACAGATTAGCTCACAAGAATCGGAAGTTGCATTATCCCCATTTTACAGATGAGAAGCCTGCGACTAAAGATGACAGTGTTTTGTCCAAGTTCTGATGCTACCAAGGACAGAAGACACTTCCCAGCCGCGGATTTGACTCCCACGCCCTTAGCCACCACGTTGTGCAGCCCTAGCTCTTGCCATCTTCACACACAGATTGAATCCTCTTGCCTTCCACAAAAGTTGCATCATGTGGCTTCTAGATCACGTGGCAGAGGCCATCGTCCTGTCCTTTACTCAGGCCTCACATGACCATAGCATTTTACTCTTACAACAGTAATAGTAAACAATGTGCTCATAGTTTGGCTATTTATTATCACATTTCATGAACTCTAGATCTTCACCACATTGTAAATGGTGCCTAATATTCGGACAGTGGTTTAGTTTTGTTTGTTTTGTTTGAAGACAGTCAAATTCCCTGGAAAGCCAAAAGAATATCCTTGGTTAACATATTTGACCCATTAAAACTTAAATATAAGCCAATTCAGTTGAAATATTTTTAGCAAATTAAGAAATACCTTTAATTGGCTGGACGTGGGGGCTCATGCCCATAATCCCAGCACTTTGGGAGGCCGAGGTGGGTGGATCATGAGGTCAGGAGATCGAGACCATCCTGGCCAACATGGTGAAACCCCATCTCTACTAAAAATACAAAAAATTTAGCTGGGCATGGTGGCACGCGCCAGCTACTCGGGAGGCTGAAGCAGTAGAATTGCTTGAACCCAGGAGGTGGAGATTGCAGTGAGCCGAGATCACTGCGCCACTGCACTACAGCCTGGGTGACAGTGTGAGACTGTCTCAAAAACAACAACAACAACAACAAAAAAACCCAGAAATACCGTTAATTTATGGCAGTAAGATGGAAAACAACTAAATGCTTCCAGGAGGTTTTTTGGTGCCTAAGTCCCTGCTGTTTTAAAAATTTAAGGTCATTTAAATTTTTTAATTGAGGTATAATTTGTATATTATAAAATACCTACCCCAAATAGTTTCATCTTTATATTGTTGCCCCACCCTCTGTGAAAAAACAAAAATCCTCATGGATTTTTCTTCCACTGAAGATTACAAATTTAAAAGCAATATTGTGACTGGGTACGGTGGCTGACGCCTATAATCCCAGCACTTTGGGAGGCCAAGGCAGGTGGATCATCTGAGGTCAGGAGTTTGAGACCAGCCTCGCCAACATGATGAAACCCATCTCTACTAAAAATATAAAAAATAGCCAGGCGTGATGGCGCATGCCTGTAACCTCAGCTACTCGGGAGGCTGAGGCAGGAGAACCTCTTGAACCCAGGAGGCGGAGGTTGCAGTGAGCTGGGGTTGCGCTATTGCACTCCAGCCTGGGTGACAAGAACAAAAAACTCAGTCTCAAAAAAATTAATTAATTAAAATAAAATAAAGGCAATGTTGTAATTTAGTCTGTATTTCCTTCTCATCCTGTAGGAAGATTACTTTATAATCTTTATAATGTTGAGATGTCACTACTTAGTTTTAAAACATGGGAGACATTTATTATTTTTGTGGCTCATGATTTCACTATAAGAGGTTCAAAAATATTTCAAAGGAAACCATTAATATAGCATTTCTTCAGAGGAATCTTTTTTAGATACCTGAATATTTTTCCATAGAGGGTACTTCTGGAGTCTCCATCAATATTTGGGAAGGCAGTACTTCAACACTAAAGGGAGACTGAATTATTATTTTTCAAGAAATGTTCACTTTTTCTAATGATAGTTTATTTTTATATTTGGAAATAGTAATTTTTTTAAAACCAAGTACAAATGTTAGGCAATATGGCTATTTCATGTAGTTCTATGCTTATGCAAAAATTAGCAGTAAAGTTTCTACTAGGATAAGTAAACTTATAAGATGTTATAAGCTTCTCAAAGAAATCCACACATGCTTTTTCTGTTTATGAGCTATTTAAGATACATCCTAAACCTCTATTATGAGTCATGGAGCCTTAGTTTGTTTATGTTTTGAAGTTTTTCTCGTTCCTTGGAAAGAACTTCCAAAATTGTGCTAACAAATTACAAGTAGGCCATTTATAAGCTGTATAACACTTGCTATTACATCTTCTTGGCATCCAGTGAAATAAATGTTAGCGTTAGAATTTGTCATTTAAGTTCACGGGCAGCATCACGTGGCTCTCTGGAGTTTTACTTGTGTTGGGTTGGAAAATGACCCTAGGGATCCATATCTGGGTTTGAGGCTTCTTCTCCTGTCTTGAGACATTTTGGAATTTTCAGAAACATGTGTGTAGGATGTTACCAGTGAGCTGGACCATCTTCTTAAGAACATTTTGACTGTTTGGATGTCTTCTGTGATGTGCCTGTTGATTTCCTTTGCCTGTATTTTGTACATTAGCTTTGAAGTTCTCTGTCTCCTTGCGTACATCTGGTCCCCGCTGAGGTCGTCTGCTGCCATCTGTTCTCCCTCAGTCCTTTCTTCCCTGGGCTGCTGCCTCTCTCCTCTCCCTCCTTTCAAGAATTATACTCCATCAGTGAGCAAAGCGTACTTATGTTTATATCTAGAAAGAAAAGCAAGCTTTCGCAAAAACAGTGAGTGGTTACAATGTGTGTGAGAGATTCAGTCAGGCCTCGACCCAGGCTACCTCCTGACATGTGACTTGAAAGAAGATGGTCATCAGTTTCACATTTGTTTCTGAAAGCGAGCCATTCACATTGGACTGGATCCAGTATCTACTAAAGCAGCGCAGAGACGTGTGTCATTTCTTCATGAAGTGGATGTGCTAATGCTGTCCGTTGACCCCTCGGATCTCTCAGCCATGTGTATTTGCACAGCAATTTCATATGTGAAGCAGTGCCTGTATTTAATCCCATTTAATCTAATTGTAGAGAACAGATGCTTAGATTGCTCTGAAGACGGGAGGTTGGTCCCTGTTGAAATGATGCTCCTTTGGTGCTTCAAAAATGAGAATAATTTGTATCTGGGTATCTGGAGTGTATGTTTCTTGGTGCTGCTGGAACAAATTCCTGCAAACTGGCGACTTAACACAGCAGAAGATAATGCCCTCTCAGTCCTGGAGGCCACAAGTTCAAAATCAAGGTGTGGGCAGGGCCACAGTCCCTCTGGAGGCTGCAGGGGAGGCCCCGTTCCCTGCCCCTTCCAGCTTCTTGTGGCTTCAGGCGTTCCTTGGCTTGTGGCTGCGTCACTGCAATCTCTGCCTCTGTCCTTATGTGACCTCCTCCTCTGTGTGTGTGTGTCTTCTCCTCTTCTCTCTCTTATAAGGACACATGTCATTTGATTTAGGGCTGGCCCTAGTAATTCAAGATGATTTTGTTTTAAGATTGTAACCTTTTTTTTTTTTTTTTTTGAGATACAGTCTCACTCTGTCACCAAGGCTGGATTGCAGTGATGCGATCTCGGCTCGCTGCAACCTCTGCCTCACATGTTCAAGCAGTTTTCCTGCCTCAGCTGTCCAAGTAGCTGGGATTACAGGCACCGGCTAATTTTTTTTTTTTTTTTGTATTTTTAGTAGAGATGGGGTTTCAACATGTTGGCCATGTTGGTCTCGAACTCCTGACCTCAGGTGATCCACCTGCCTCGGCCTCCCAAAGTGCTGGGATTACAGGCATGAGCCACTGTGCCTGGCCAAGAGTATAACTTAATTCTATTCTATCTGCAAAGACCCTTTTTTCAAGTAAGTAAACGTTCATAGAATGTGGGTATTGGGGACATGGCTGTATGGCACGCGTGTATGTGTGTGTGTGATCATTCAACCCACTGCAGAAGGAAAGAAAACTCCCATTCTGACCAGCTACCTGATGGCAAGAAAGGCAGAAGGGCAAGAGGGCAAGGGAATATAAGTGGCCAGTTTCCTGGGAGGTGGAGGCTGCGTCCCGATGCTGGGCTGGAAGTGGGCTCACAATGTCTTCCTCTGCTGCTTTGAAATCCAGTTGCTGCCTAGGTTACACTAGTCAATCAAAAATGGGACAAAATGACCTAAAAATAGTTTCTAAGTATTCTCTGGCTTTAAAATTGGCCTAGATTTCCATTTTACTTAAGAAGGAGGAAAGAAAAACTTGGGAAATTGTCAAGCGTATGAATGGTCATTGCCTAAGGATTATTCAGACATGGCTTCAGGAAACATATTTATTTTGTTTTCCATGTGTATTTTGTTGCCATTTCTTCCTCTCTCCCCGTAAGAACTTGGTTAGCTGCAGAAGGCATCAGGGTGTCGCCAGGGGCTGGGCTGCACTGAGACTACCCAGACAAGGGCGGCTTTCATAACTTGGCTCGATACAATGTTCGTGGTTGCAGCCAACTTACAAATTTCTCTAAAAATTATCACTCATTTCTTCATGTCTGACCACTGTGCATCTTACTAATGCTTATTCTTCTATGGGCCAGCCTCACTGAGAAAATAATCTTTTTTTAAGTATCATTATATTCCTGCTGCTAATTTTGTGAGTTTGATATTCAAGAGTTATGATAATAGCACCCACTAGATAAGCTAACCTTCATTCCCTCTTGATTAATAGTATTTTCACAGGACTTATAATTCAGACACTTTCATTCTGTTTGGACTTTTTCCTACTTGTCGTGGACGTGGCCAAGATGAAGGTTTTTTTTCGTGCTGTGTTTTTAAATGTCCAAAGTTGAAAGGTGATGTGTAGTTGTGGATTTCGAGTTGCTTATTAGTAGAAGTTTCTATTTGAAAGGATCCCCAGATTATAAAAGCTTACAGTATAGCATATAGTTTGTATAGTGCTTGTGTTTTTCACAAAACTTTTATAAATTGCTTTCCGAACAATAATCGGCTCAGGTCCCAATACCAAGAATGTCAAATGCCATGCAGGTTTTGCTGCTGTTGTTGTTGTTTTTTGAGATGGAGTCTCACTCTTTTGCCCAGGCTGGAGTGCAATGGCATGATCTCGGTTCATTGCAACCTCTGCCTCCCAGGTTCAAGCGATTCTTCTGCCTTAGCCCTCCGAGTAGCTGAGATTACAGGTGCCCGCCACCACACCCAGCTAATATTTGTATTTTTGTAAAGACAGGGTTTCACCATGTTGGCCAGGCTGGTCTTGAACTCCTGACCTCAGGTGATTCGCCCGCCGAGGCCTCCCAGAGTGCTGGGATTACAGGCGTGAGCCACCACACCTGGCTACCATGCAGCTTCTGTATGGTTATCATCATTCAACAGGCAATTTTGGTCCAGTTCTGACTGCATGAGAAAGAAGCTTAGATCATGCCTTAACACTACTGCCTTAAAAAAATTGCATCAGGATTTTCACTGTCTTGGTAAACAGATAATCATCCTGTTATAGCCCCAGGGTAAGTGTCGATCTTGCTCCTGTGACTGTGGAGGAACATCGGCCCCTCCCAGCATGGAGCTACTGTGTAAGTGGGGCCATGCTCCAGAATAGTTTTGCCATAGTGGCTAGGAGATTGCCTTGGGGGACTTTTTTGGAGCCTCTGCCACTAATCCAAGAAAACCATAATAATAATGAAGGTTCAGACGTGGCACTGGGGTTGGGAATGGGGCGAGACCATGAGCAGATCCGTGTGACATTCTTGGGTCAGGTGATGTGTTGGCTGTGGGCAGGGTGGTGGTGGGGTGTGGAGGGTCACTCTAAGCCAAGGGACTCCTGGTTTGATTTTAAACATGGGAATCAGGTCTTTGTGGGTATGAAGAACACACAAAAGGGCCCACAGAGAAAGAGCACTGCCTCTGACATGCCTGAAGTAATGTTCTCAGGTCTAAAATTGTGTAGGTTCTGCTCCTTGCTCACAAAACATGACGTTTGCACAGTGGCTAATTAGACCATGCCATGGCATGCCTGCCGGGGACAGCTGATCCAGGGTGTGTGGCGGCATCTTATTCCCATGACAGCTGATTCTGCCCTGGATTGGGAGAGGTGCCCAGGGCCGTGAACTCGGGAGAGCAGGAAGTGTGGGTGCGGCATGTGGGGCCTGCGCAAGGGGAGCTCTCCCTACGGTCTCGCAGTGAGTAGGATACCGCCTTGCAGCCCAGAGCTGTTGTATGAAATGTATTTGGTTGTACAGACTAGGGAGGGACAGAGTGATAAAATTACCACTTCCAGCTGTAATCTAGAGAAATTATGACTTCATAGTCGAGCTTTTGCATATGCCCTGGATTTATTCTTACTGCTAATAAAATACATTTTAGTTGTCATTTGGCTTTAATCAAGTTTTTGACCCAAGAGGTGATCATTATGATTATGGCTTTTGCTGCCTGATTTCGATGGGGCTTGTATAGGTGTATTCAGTACTGGAAAGTTCCTTGGCTCCATAAAACTCTTGGCATAATATGAAATTAAAATCTTTGTGACTGTATTTAGGAAAGACGAAACAGTCAGTGACTTTACTGATCATCTGAATCAGATGTCTTGGAATCCCCCATTTACTTTAAATCTTGGAAGCAGTGGCCTGCTCTGCCAGAAATGGCTCTTCCCCCAGCCTGTGGCTTTTGTCCGGCCAGGACACTGGCGAATGTGTGAGATGAGGCTGAAGGCCTTCAGCTGGGAATCTAGGAGGCTAGGTGTGTTCTCAAGAAGGCTTCTAACAGGTGTCACAGTGATTAGCCTGACTCCTGACCCCACACGCTTACTGCTGGTCATTGCTTTCTGCCAAGGAGTTGCTCTCATCTTTCAGCCTGAAGATATATTTTTGAACTCGGAATAGGATGCCTTAGAAGTGTCTGCTGGAAGAGGCTCTTCATATACAGCCTCGATCTGCTGGACCGTTGAAAGCAGCCAGACGCTGTCAGGCTCGGCCACCTCTGGGCTCAGGCACTGTTGGGATTGGCCTCTTGGTCACCAGCTCACCTGGCCTCTCTCGTGCTTGGCCCCTTTTGGTCACACCTGGACATGCTCATGCTGGTGCTCAGTGACATTGCCTTTTCTCCCCTCATGCACACTCCCACAGACTCCCACGTACTCGCAAGGAGAAAAACAGGAAGTTCACTTCCATATTTGGAATCTAGAGCCTCATATCCTCAGTGTATAGAAATTAGTTGAGTGTAGTGACTCCTCAGTATTCATGAGGAGCTTCAGTGTGTCGGATGATAAATCCAGCTGTCCTTCAGCTGTGGGGGATTGGTTCCAGGACCTCTGAGTGCACTAAAGTCCATGCGTACTCAGTAGTGAGCCCTGCGGAACCCTCGCGCAGGAAAAGTCGGCCCTCTGTACACTGCAGGCTTCACGTCCCGCCAGTACTGTACTTTTAATCTGCGTTTGCTTGGAAAAGAATCCACGTATGAGTGGACCCATGCAGTTCCAACCTGTGTCGTTCATGGGTCCACTGCACTAAATTCTAGCAAATCCTCTTCAGTCCTGGCAGTTCTGTAAAGGAGAATCATCTCTTCTCAAAACTGAGGTCCATGTCTCATGAGTTAATTTTGATCACAGGAAATATTTTCAAGTGGCAGTTAGTTGTTCCAGTGGTCCTTTTTGTTGGGGTCTTTGGCTCCTGTACCGCTTGCTTCTGTTTGAACTTCTTCCTTTATTTTATCTGATTTATCCCTCCCTGGTTTGACTGGTGCCTTATCCTCTTCTGTTGATTTGAGGTATTTCCACATCTTATTCTGCCTTTGCTGAATATTGAAATCTCCATATAGAATCAGTGTCTGAATCAAATATATATATGTTGAGACAGAGTCTCCCACTCTTGCCCAGGCTGGAGTGCAGTGGCATGATCTCAGCTCACTGCAACCTCCACCTCCTAGGTTCAAGCGATTCTCCTGCATCAGCCTCTCGAGTAGCTGGGATTACAGGCATGTGCCACAATGCCTGGCCAGTTTTGTATTTTTAATAGAGACAGGGTTTCTCCATGTTGGTCAGGCTGGTCTCCAACTCCAGACATCAGGTGATCCACCCACCTTGGCCTCCCAAAGTGCTGGGATTACAGGTGTAAGCCGTCGTGCCCGGCCAATCCTAGCACTTTGGGAGGCCTAAACGGGAGGATCACTTGAGCTCAGGAGTTCAAAAACCAGCCTGGGCAACGAAGTGAGACCTCATCTCTACTAAAATTTAAAAAAAAAAAAAAATAGGCATGGTGGTGTGTGCTTGTATTCCCAGCACTTTGGGAAGCTGAGGTAGGAGGATCATTTGAGCTTGGGACGTCAAGGCTGCAGTGAACCATGTTTGCGCCACTACACTCCAGCCTGGGTGACAGAGTAAGACCTTGCCTTTAAAAGGAAAAAAAAAGTCTTCTATTTGTGGGTGCTGTGTGGCCTGTATCTCATGGTATTCCTTTCCTTTGCTTTTTGGAAGCTGGAAAATAATGAACAAGCTCTTGCACTCTCCTTAGTCATCTAAGCAGTGGAACCAAAAGTGTGGTGTGGAGAAGGCAGCTGAGCTTCTGAGGCTCCTTCACAACCCTTTGAAGCTTCAGGCTGGGACAAGGGCTGCCTTTGGAGGGAGCATCCTTTTTTTGTATCTACCTTCAAGGACACATTTCACCAACTCTTGAATTAGCATAATATTGTTAAATGAGAGAAAGTAATTCCAAGATCTTGTTTTAAAGAAAACAGTGAACAAAGACTTAGGGAATGGCCTCCTATGTTAGAGCTGAGGCTTTGCCTCGGACTAGCTGTGTGATTTTGGACAAGTGACTTAACCTCTCTGTGCCTTATTTTTCCTATCTGTAAAGTGAGGATACTGTGAGTGTCATTGTTGTGAGTATTAAATGAGCAATGGCTGCAAAGTGAACAGAACTGTGTCTGGTGTGTGCTAATCTAGCCTAGGCTGTGAGTGAGGTAAGGAAGCTGGAGCCCTCTTGTACTTCACTGTTTCGTTTCTCACCAGCTCCCTTCCAACCATTAACTGAGTCTCATGTTAAAGAGAAAAGCTTCAGAGTGTGAGATCTACATTAGAATCTTCATTGAGATATAATTTTGCCTGCCAAGATTCTGGCCGTGTGCATAGTAAGGGGAATCTTTGTCTTCCTTTTCTTTCTATCATCTTCCTCCTCATCAGGCATCTCTCACCTTTTTGCCCTTTCGTTAGGTTATAACTCAGAGCACATAAAGCCAGAGGACACTCACCTGGTAATAGGACAGAGGAGGAGAGGTGCTGAGGCATATCTAGCCGTAACCCACCCGGCTGGGATTTTCTTGCTTGGCCTTAAAGGACCAGGCCTTCAGTATCTAATTGAACCTAAATGCCAATTTATGTGCAAGAACACATCCTTCAGGGAGCTGAGAGGAGTTTTCTTCCCTTTCCGCTGTGGTGATAGAAAGGCTGAAAATCTGAGCTGTAAAAGCTTAGCTGTGCCATGTGTCCTGGGCTGCTTGTCTTGTGTCTAATCAATGATCTCGATGCTATTAGCTTAGGGCAGGTCATTGGGGAGCATTTCTAGTGAAATTGCTGAGAGCCAGTGATTTAGAACCAGTTCTGGAACTGAAGATATAGGAAATGATATTTAAAAAAAATTTTTTAAATATATTCCCTTCTCACAAAGGAGACCTAACCCTCAACCACTCCATACCTAAGTAGAATATTTTTCTGTTTCCAGATGGCATAGCTGCTTTGATACAATAACTTTATTTTGATTATTTTTTTGGCATTAGAGTCTTGCTGTGTCGCCCAGGCTGGAGTGCAGTGGCATGATCTCGGCTCACTGCAACCTCCACCTCCCAGGCTCAAGTGATTCTCCTACCTCAGCCCCCCGAGTAGCTGGGAAAGGATCTCACTCTGTTGCCCAGGCTGGACTCTGTTACCATCATGGCTCACTGTAGCTTTAACTTTCCTGGGCTCAGGTTATCCTCCTACTTCAGCCTCCAGAGTTGCTGATACTACAGATGTGTGCCGCCA
Source organism: Cacajao melanocephalus (assembly GCA_963573385.1). Lineage (NCBI taxonomy): Eukaryota > Metazoa > Chordata > Mammalia > Primates > Pitheciidae > Cacajao > Cacajao melanocephalus. Next base: position 40,289 of record CAUYLG010022306.1, read on the forward strand.
CACCCTGCTATTTTTTTTTTTTTTTGAGAGGCTGGATTGCAGTGATGTGATCTCGGCTCACTGCAGCCTCTGCCTCCCGGATTCAAGTAGTTTTCCTGCCTCAGCTTCCCAAGTAGCTGGGACTGCAGGCACGCACCACCACACCCGGCTAATTTTTGTATTTTTAGTAGAGACTGGATTGCAGTGACGTGATCTCAGCTCACTGCAGCCTCCACCTCCCGGGTTCAAGCAGTTCTCCTGCCTCAGCTTCCCGAGTAGCTGGGACTACAGGCACGCACCACCACACCCAGCTAATTTTTGTATTTTTAGTAGAGACTGGGTTTCACCATGTTGGCCAGGATGGTCTTGATCTCTTGACCTCGTGATCCTCCCGCCGTGGCATCCCAAAGTGCTGGGATTACAGGCATGAGCCACTGCACCCAGCCACACCCTGCTAATTTTAAAATTATGTTTAGAGATAGGGTTTCCTTGTGTTGCCCAGGCTGGTCTTGAACTCCTATGCTCAAGCGATCTACCCACCTCAGCCTCCCGAAGTGTTGGGATTACAGGCGTGAGCCACCGCACCCGGCCTTTTACTAAAGCGAAACCTGTTTATTGACAAGCCCTGTGTGTTACACAGAGCTCTCTGCCACTAAGTCTGTAGCTGCAGATATAGAGGAAGGTATATTCTGACGAGAAACTCAATATCTCTAAGAACAAACCACACATTCCTCTCAGGGCTTTGTAGTGCTTCAGTTACCACAGGACTGCATGGAAGAGGCTGATGTGACTCTGCGTATTATCTTGCTGGGACAGAGTACCACAGCTTGGGGTGGCTTCAACAACAGACCTTCATTTCTCCCAGTTCCGGAGGCCAGAAGTCCAAGATAAGGCGTCAGCAGGGCTGACTCCTTCTGAGGCCATGGGGGAGGCTCTGTTCCTGGCCCCTCTCTCTGGCTTGTAGAGGCCGTCGTCTCCCTGTGTTCACGTCACCTCCCCTCTGTGTGTGTCTGTCTTCAGATGTCCTCATCTTACAAGGACACGAGTCATACTGGATTAGGACCCACCCAAATGACCTCATTTTAACTTGGTCACCCCTGGGAAGACACTGTCTCCAAATGCAGTTCCATTTTGAGGTGCTGAGGGTGAGGACTGCAACATCTGAATTTTTAGGGGGACACACCCCCAACCCCCTGCATGTGCAGCTGGGTTGTACCATGGGGGAGGGTCCCCAGAATCATCAGACGTGAGCTCATATAGTGTAGCTGCACGGCTGCCCGTTGTTCCGTCTCGGGGAGAGGGTTGGGGAGAGGGGCTGACTTCACTCTGGAACGTAAGCAAGTCCTCTGCAGGAAGGGGATAGAGCAGGGAGGTCTCTCAGGTTTTTTAGTATCTTCAAATAAAAGCAAATTACATGAGGGAGGAGACAGGGTCTTTTTTATTTTGATACTAGAACCATCCTCCATTGGATGGCACAGTGAACCCATTGAGAAGGAAATGTAATCCTAACAAACTAGGATTATAAATATCTGCTTCATTACAAATATCTGTATAGTATGTTAATATTTAGTAATATCTAGTAATATGACTATTACTCTCTATAGTAATACCTGTATGGTATATATCTATAGTGATAAGTATTATCTGTATAGTTAATACTGTAAATTATGTTTATGTGTCATGACACAAAATTAGAATGTGTCAACTTTCAGAATGAATCTGGGGACAAATCATGGAAGATAGCAGTTGCTACTGAACAGCATGTGAATGTTAGTACATTTAACAAGGTAAAGGGTGACAGAGATGAGCAGGAAGCAAATAAAGAGAAAAGGACTGAAAAGCTGAGCGTGGCTGTGCTTCTCATACAAGCTGAGCAGACAAATATCTCATAGGCAAGACAGAGAGGGGGTTTTTAGTACATTGTTTGGAGTTTCACAGGAATCTGGTAGAACTGGCAACAGATGCGTAACTGAGTGAGGAGGAGGAGAGATGGATGATGTGTGGCCTAAATCCTAACAGCAAGAATCCAAAGACAATGTATGAAGTTGCCAAGCCATGAAAACCAGTAAGGGGCTGTTGGAACCAGTTAAATAAAACAAGCTGCACATTTTTCCTACTAGTTTAGGGACTTGGCCCGATCCCAAGGGACTTTTTAATCATGCATTTTCCTTAATTAGTTGCATAGGCTAATCATTGTACCTTTGTCTCCCATGGGTGGTTCAAAAATTTTAGAGTGGATATTTTATTTATTGTTTCTGAACACTCAGTTTTGCAGCAATATTTTTGTTATATTTTATTTTCCAGTAAGTGAGATCAAAGTAGTGATCCTGAAAATTGTGCTTATGGTGGACTTAAGTAAAAAGGATTTATGCAATCAAATTTACAGATTGTTTTTTTATTGATCACAACTTTTATGCTTGGGATCAATTTTAATCTACTTGGCATCTTTAATTGCTTATCCACTTAAAAAATTAACTCTGGTGAATGGAAGAACCCCTTCTAATGTGAATTGTTTTTGCTGTTAGTGGAAATCTGGTATTATGTTATCTATTGCAGTTAGAGGGAGAAAAAGAATTACTGAATAGGCTATTCTTTTGGAAAAAGGGAATAACGAAGGAAAAAAAGAGTTGTTTAGCACCTCGTTAACATTTCCAGGGTGTTGGTTCTGCCTACTCTACTGAAGTATAACCTTTCATTCATTCATTCATTCATTCATTCATTCATTCATTCATTCCACACACTTCTGAATGCCATCAACAAACCAAGTACTGAACTCTAGAGTTATGAGACTAATTTTTTTTTTAATAATCATGGCCTGTTAGCAAAGCTTAACTCCCTTGTTGGTGTTCCCTCTACTGGTTCCCTGGTATTACTCAGTTTTTTCTGAACCCACCGAATCAGACCTGAACCTGCACATCCAGCAACATTAAATATCCTTCTTCTGGTTCTGAGAATATGAAACAAATGTAGAAAAAGACTCACTACTGAGTCTCAGGGTACAAAAAGGATAGGGGATGTGATTTAAAGAAAATCCCTAAGGGTCACCAAGGTTTCATCAATGAGCACACTCAACTTGTAAGTGAAAAATATTGCCTCCGGAAAACTGAGATTTCTTCTGCCATAGGAAATGTATGCCCATCTCTTTCAGCTCAGCAGCATTTTTTTTTTCTTTTTTGGAGATGGAGTCTTGCCTCGTTGCCCGGGCTGGAGTGCAGTGGCACGATCTTGGCTCACTGCAACCTCTGCCTCCTGGGTTCAAATGATTCTCCTGCCCCAGCCTCCCGAGTAGCTGGGATTACAGGCGTCTGCCACTATGCCTGGCTAATTTTGTTTGTATTTTTAGTAGAGACAGGGTTTCACTGTGCTGGCCAGGCTGATCTTGAACTCCTGACCTCAGGTGATCCACCCACCTTGGCCTCCCAAAGTACTGGGATTAAGAGCGTGAGCCACTGTGGCCGGCCTCAGCTCAGCAGTATTTTTGACTTACCAGTTGAGTATGCTTACTGAAGAACTCCTATGACCTTCAGTCCTTTTTTTTTTAACTTTACACTCCTCATCCTTTCTTTACCCCCAAAACAGACTTCCGTTCCATTTTGAGGTGCTGAGGGTGAGGACTGCAACATCTGAATTTTTAGGGGGACACACCCCCAACCCCCTCTTTCAGCATAAGCTCCCCGTGGATTGTTCAAGGCACCTCCATTTCCCAGCCTGCCAGCAAGCTTCAGTGTTTTCCTGTGTCTATCGGGCCACCTTAGGCACGCCATTATTCTGTGACCCTCCCTGCCACGAGTCTGTGTTATTAGCCTCATAGCACCCTGGTATCCATGCATGTGACTCTTCTTTTTCTGTTCTTCTTTGTTTCTTTTGCCTGTAATCAGGCTCAGATCATGTTTATATCTCTTAAGTCAACACTGGATCCTCTGTCACCTCTGTTTTCCCTCTTTCTCTCTTTTGAATATTTGTTCTGTATTCACCATGTAAACTTTTACTGGGAGGCAGTATAGCAGAATGGAGTCCCAGTTCCGCTGTTAACTGTGTAAACTTGGACAAGCTTCCTCATTTGTAAAATGGGAGTAATGATATTACATATTTCATTTATGGCATTGTGGAAAGTTCACTAGCAGTGCATAGCATGCATTGCAGCTTCATATATACAGTCGTTCTGGAAAATGCTTTGCAGTAGAATGTTACTGTTTACCTGTGCCAGTTGGAGATGAGAGGGGATATGGGGTAGGCCTTGATGTCAGGGCTCAGTTCCAGGACTTCTGAACAGAAAGGGATTTCATGCAGCTGCTTGTTACCCTTTTGGAAAAAAAGGAAGAATGAAGGAAAGAAAAGCAGAGTTTCATTTAGCACATTCTGTAACATTTCCAGGGGGTTGATCCTGCCTGCTCCAGTGAAGCATAGCTATGCATTCATTCCACAAACTTCTGAGTGCCATCAGTGTACCAAGTACTGAACTCTGGAGATGCACGTATCTCACTGGAGATCAGTACGAGGGCTGGAGGTGCTGACCAGGCTAACTCCAGAAACAACTCCTAGAAAACAGCCACTGAAGTGGGCCTCTGATGAGGAAGGGGTGGGACTGGGGACCCTGCTAGAACTGCTGACCTCGGGAGCATGCCCTGTGTCTGAGATCTGGGGGTGGGTTCCCACTGCAGCTGCACCCACTCACAACACCCAGGTGGCTCATGGCCAGGCCCCGGGATACTTGGTCTGGCTGCACCTACCATGTTGGGGACTGGGTGTGGCATTCCTCAAGAGAAGTGGCAGGAGAGCATCTCTGCCTCTCTTCCTCCTTCCAGATCTCATGTTAACATGCCTGCATCAGTTGCTTCCTCAGCCTTACCTATGGGAAGTCTGGAGATGCCTTTATTAACCTTTCCAGCCTCTTCAGGACAGGATGGCACCCTAGAAGGAGTTGGAAGGTATGGGGTGCCCTTTCTTCTGCTCTGGCCAAGGTGGTCAACAGGGGCTTCTTAAAGGAGGAGGGCTTTGACTTCGTCTTAGGATAAACGGGGCGTGGGTCAATATCACGTACTTGAGGCTGGCTCCATTCAGCCCATCCCAGTTTTTGTCTCTCTCTGTGTCACTGAGTTATCAAGTCTCCCTCTTTCAGCTCCCAAAGTTCATCTCACAAAAGGCCCTTTTTGTCGCCTCTTACCTCTGGAACCCTCACTTTCATCCTCCACCGTTCTCCTGAGTTGGTATCTCTGCAAAGCACCAGAGAGATCTTCCATCAAACTCTGAACCGAAGCCAGGCTATCCTCTGTGTTTAAAGATCCTTCTCGTAGGTGTGGAAGATCGTGGCTTCCTGCGCTGCACCCCGTGCGTGCTCCGCCCTAGCTGTCCCTTTCGCCTCAGGCTCAGCGCTCCTGGCTCTTTCACACACCAGCTTGCTTTTGCCTCTGTGCCCTCACTGAAGTGGCATCACCACCAGCCTGGAATTCGCTTTCACCAACAGCCCCCCAGACAGCTTTGTGGCCCCGTAATCCCCTCTCCTAAGGGAAGCCTGCCCAGACCAGCCGCTGGGGTCTCTTGGTCCCGTAGTCAGTAAGGGTCATATGCTTGGTTATATGTATTTTTCCGTGGTTTTATATATTCTTTTTAAAATTACATTTAGTGAATACTTTCATGCTAAATTAGAAACAAACTTGGATGGAATTGATTTGCTTGTCACCTAAGAAAGGACAAACATTGGTGTTTGGCACATGCCTTTAGGGTATTTGGAAAAACAGCCCATTAGCAACACAGTGGAATGGAAAATTCAGGAATTAAGAACAAAAAAAGACATCAAATGCTAATGATCGGGAAGTAGAAAAGCCGTGATGCGGTCATTGGCGAAGCTCTGTCTGGTGCCCTACCCCTCTCAGGGAGAATCTCAACTCCTGATGCTCAAAGCACATGAGAAAAAGAAAGAAAGGGCTGAGAGAGGGGTGGGAAAATAAAGGTTAAAATATTCAGTCATTGGAAAAAGCAGTTAAACCGATAGTAGTAAAAGGTGATTATGTATTTCAAATATTGGCTTAAAAGAAGTGAAATGCATCTAGGCTTGTCAGGAACCATTTCACAAGTGTGCAGTGTATTACAAAATTGTGCATTTTGATAGATTTCCATCTTTGTTACCCTTAGTTAAAATCATAGTTCACAGAGTGAAGTTGGTGGGATTCTTTCATTTGTTTCTAATTTTAAAAAATAACTTGTTACTCTTAATTCCTTGTACCCAGCGAAGAAACCCCCTCTCCCTTCCAGGTGGATCTGTTCTTTGTTGTTGGGAGAGAATGTCCCTCCCTTTACTGTCCCCACTCTATGCCTCCCCTGCCCTCTAAGGTATTGGTTGGCAGAATGCCAGCTTTCTAGTCCCCTCTTCATTGTTTGAAGTCGTATGTCACCAGCAGGCATCTTTTATCCGTGAAATTGTTCTGGTCTCTAACTTGCTGCTTGTGTCTAGAAGCTGCATCCCCAGAGTTGTGCTGTGGCATTGCTGACATCTGGAGATGGTGGAGATGCGTATGTGGCCTACAGGTGACATCAGGATCAGCCACCTGTGCTCTCCCTTATGCTAGCTCTGCCAGAATCCTGGGCCAGGGAGCGACTTGGGGATAAATCCTGAGCAAGGCTGATAGAACCAGATCCACCTTCTGCATTTTAATGGAAACAAGAAGGCTAACTTACTTGGAAGATTGAGTGAAGTGTATTTTTTTAAGTCAGGTAGAACAATATATATGTATATGTGCATGTACACACACACACATGTACACACACACACATGTACACACACACACATGCACACACACACACACATGCACACACACACACACCGCAGAACCAAACCAGTCTCAAAGATTGATTAACACAAATACAATAATAATAATAATTTATTAATAATAATAATTGAGAGGGGGTCTTACTCTGTTGCCCAGGCTGGAGTGCAGTGGTGTGATCTTGACTCACTGCAGCCATGACCTCCTAGGCTCAAGTGATCCTCCTGCCACAGCCTCCCAAGTAGTCGGAACCAGAGACACGTCCAGCCACACCTGGATGAGTTTCATATTTATTTTTTGTGGAGACAGGACATTACTATGTTACCTAAGCTGGTCCCAAATTCCTGGCCTCAAGCAATCCTCCTGCCTCAGCTTCCCAAAGTTCTAGGATAACAGGTGTGAGCTGCTGCACCTGGCCTCATACTGTAATTTCCTTAGTGGTCTACCTACTATTAGATATTGAGGTAATTTCTAATTCTTGTGATTCTGAAGCTACATTGAACATTTTCTATGTCAAAGTCCTTCTTTCAAAAAGAAGATTTGGGACAAACTTGAGAAACAAGGTTACAAGTTAATGACCATAAGCATGTCAGTGACTGACTGGCTGTGTATCGTTACTGCCAAAGCACTTCCCTGCACCAGCAAAATGTAAGCATGACCACTTGGCCGCCGTCTCCTCAGTGATGGGAATAGGAGGGAAATGTGACTTCCTCTATTGCTTTGTGTTTCTTCCCTGGTTAGGAAAGTTGGTGTGTTTCTTCACTTTGTTTATTGTGTTGGTACTTCTCACCCAGGTTTTCCTGTGGGTTCTGGTTCTCATAAAGTCCCCCTGTGGAGTAAGTCTCTTTGTAGTATGGACAAAAGAAAACCTAGAAAAAGCAGAGATTGCCGAGATGCCAGAGATGGTGTCAGAGTTTTTTCTTTCTCTCTCTTTTTTTTTTTGCTTTAATTTCTGTGCAGAGCATGCAGGTTAGGTAAATGTGTGCTGTGGTGGTTTGCTGCACCTGTCAATTCATCACCTGGTATTAAGCCCTACATACATTAGCTATTTGTCCTGATGCTCTCCCCCACTTTCCCCTTCTTTTACAAGCCCCAGTATGTGTTGCTCCCCTTCCTGTGTCCATGTGTTCTCATTGTTCAGCTCCCACTTACGAGTGAGAACATGTGTTTGCTTTTCTGTTTCTGTGTTAGGTTGCCGAGGATGATGGTGCCAGCTTCATCCATGTCCTTGCAAAGTACATGAATGCATTCATTTTTACGGCTGCATAGTATTCCATGGTGCTTATGTACCACATTTTTTTAAATCCAGTCTGTCATTGATGGGCATTTGGATTGGTTCCAAGCCTTTGCTATTGTAAATAGTGCTGCAGTAAACATATGTGTGCATGTGTCTTTACAGTAGAATGATATATATTCCTTTGGGTGTATACTCAGTAATGGAATTGCTGGGTCAAATGGTATTTCTGGTTGTAGATCCTTGAGGAATCGCCGCACTGTCTTCCACAATGGTTGAACTAATTTACATTCCCACCAACGTTGTAAAAGTATTTCTATTTCACCACAGCCTCTCTGGTATCTGTTTCTTGACTTTTCAATGCTATTCCCATCAAACTACCATTGACATTCATCACAGAATTAGAAAAAACTACCTTAAAATTCATATGGAACCAAAAAAGAGCCCATATAGCCAAGTCTATCCTAAGCAAAAAGAACAAAGCTGGAGGCATCACGCTACCTGACTTCAAACTATACTACAAGGGTACACTAACAAAAACAGCATGGTACTGGTACCAAAACAGATATACAGACCAATGGAACAGAATAGTGACCTCAGAAATAAGACCACACATGTACAATCATCTGATCTTCAACAAACCTGACAAAGAAAAGCAATGGGGAAAAGATTCCCCATTTAATAAATGCTGCTGGGAAAACTGGCTAACCATATGCAGAAAACTGAAACTGGGCCCCCTTCCTTTCACCTTGTACAAAAACTAACTCAGATGGATTAAAGACTTAAATGTGAAACCCAAAACCATAAAAACCCTAGAAGAATATCTAGGCAATACCATTTAGGACATAGGCATGGGCAAAGACTTTATGATGAAATCACCAAAAGCAATTGCAACAAAAGCAAAATTGACAGCTGGGATCTAATTAAACTAAAGAGCACAGCAAAAGAAACTATCATTGGAGTGAACAGGCAGCCTGCAGAATAGCAGAGAATTTTTGCAGTCTACCCACCTAACAATGCTCTAATATCCAGAATTTACAAGGAACTTAAACAGATTTACAAGAAAAAAACAACCCCACCAAAAAGTGGGCAAAGGACATGAACAGACAGTTCTCAAAAGAAGACATTTATGTGGCCAACAAACATGGAAAAAAAAGCTCAACATCACTGATCATTAGAGAAATGCAAATCAAAACCACAATGAGATACCATCTCATGGTGTCAGAGTTGACTGTGACGATGTCAGAAGGTGTCCTGAAGAGTGGCAGGAAAGCCCTGTGAGGAACAGCAGAGGTGAAGCAGTCCAGTCGCTTGCTGAGTTGCACCTTGATGGTTTGTTAGTGGACTTTCATGAGTAATTTACGGTTCTCATGGCTATACCAAAAATGTTTCTTTCTATCTGTGCTACCCAGGAAGCTTGCGGGTTTAGTGGCTTGTTAATGAGTTTCTGATACCCTGATATTTTTGCTATTGTTTTTGTTGACAGTTGATGTTTTGGTAGTAGTTCTTTTTTGTTTTGTTTTGTTTTTTGAGACAGAGTTTTGCTCTTGTTGCCCAGGCTGGAATGCAATGGTGTGATCTCGACTCACTGCAACCTCCACCTCCTGGGTTCAAGTGATTCTCCTGCCTCAGCCTCCCAAGTAGCTGGGATGACAGGCATGTGCCACCACACCCGGCTAATTTTTTTTTTATTTTTAGTAGAAACAGGGTTTCACCATGTTGGCTGGCTGGTCTCAAACTCTTGACCTCAGGTGATTCACCTGCCTCAGCCTCCCAAAGTGCTGGGATTACAGGCGTGAGCCACTGCACCTGGTCTGTTTTGGTACTAATTCTACTCATTGTCCTCCACTTTCCTTGGTGTTCCAGCAAGCATGGCATCAGTGCTCTGTTTGGTTTCTCTTGGTGCTATAGTGTTAGATGTTCAGAGAACCTATGAGGACAACAAATTGGTTTTATCCTCCAAGAATGGGAGGTGGGGAGTAGCTAAATAGGCTTGGTTTACATAGCTCTAATGCAGAGAAATACTTATCTTAGGTAATACAAAATATAAAACCCAGTTGTGTCTAATTTACACAGGTGATACTGACACTGTACATCTGGTGGTAGTAAACTTACAAAATAAATTATATAGCACATGCCTTGCCCTGAAACACATGTGTGTACACACACATACACACACACACCCTGCACATTTGAAGCTGGTAAATGGGCTGTTGTTAGTCTCCTCATAGACTAAGTTCACACATACACATATTTGCAAATCCTTGAAGGAGGTTAACAAGTTCGTGTTTCTAGTTTGCAAAGGAGGATCACTTCATGCATAGTGAAGAGAGATTCGTATTATTGAACTGATTGTTCCTTATAATGAAAGGCTAAGAGAGGGGTGTCCCAGGCAAGTGTAGGGAGGAAAGAAGATGCCGTGCTGGCAAACTGCAAGTAATTCCATATCTAACAGATGACTGTCACCTCCTAGACTATCCATTGATTCAGTAAATATTTGCCTGGTTCTCATTCTCTTCCAGGCATTGTGCTTCGTTATCCAAGTAAGTAGGAAATGTAGTTTTGGTTGGTTTCAGCTTAATGTATTACTGTTTCATCAGTTCTGAAATACACATTTTAACACTTCTGAAATTGGGATGTGTAGTACCATCAGCGGGGTCTTAGATTTGTTTACAAAGGCTATTAATCATTGTTCTGTTTGGCGGTGCTTTAACACACTGAGAAGTCCAGGCTCACAGGTCAAGGGAACCCGAGTGGTTATGCCCTAATCAATTGAACAGGTAATTTTAGTGAGTGATACTTTTACTTTGATGTTTTTATTTCTTTTAACCCTACTCTGAATTAAATGCTATATTTATTGATAGGTTTTTAAAATTAGTTATCTTGCTTTAAAACTCACTGTCCTGGCTGGGTGCAGTGGCTCACACCTGTAATTCTAGCACTTTGGGAGGAGGAGGTGGGTGGATTATGAGGTCAGGAGTTCAAGACCAGCTTGGCCAAAGTGGTGAAACCCTGTCTCTACTAAAAATACAAAAAAAAAAAAAAAAAAAAATTAGCTGGGTGTGGTGGTGGGTGCTTGCACTCCCAGCTACTTGGGAGGCTGAAGCAGGAGAATCGCTTGAACCCAGGAGGCAGAGGTTGCAGTGAGCTGAGATCGTGCCACCGCACTCCAGCCTGGTGACAGAGTGAGACTCCATCTCAAAAGAAAAAAAAAATCACTGTCCTGTTCTAGCTGGATCTTGTCCTATTCTTGTTCTTCCCTTTTCTGGGCATTTTTCTATGCATGGATAATTGGCCTGCATAACCATATTTTGAACTACTAGGAGAGGTAAAATTAATAGTCAACATTAATAGTAACGATCCAGGTACTACGCCTGCGTCTGTGTCTATCTCCATACATCCCTGAACGAGGTGTTGATTGATCTGAAAGGGCGTATGTTTATGTGCTGGAGCCCGTCACATATGCCAAGTCCTTCATGAAAGAGCTCTGATTGCTATCATTAAAAATAGTATAAATGAAAAATTATTTCATTGGGCAAGAGATTGTGACTTTATTAGTTAAAAAATATCCAAAATAAAAAGTTTATTTTAAAAAACCATCAGGTCATAAATATGCTGTATGAAGTCTGTGTGTTACCTATTAGATTAGAGGATTGATCTTTTTTTTTTTTTTTTTTTTCTCCCAAGCTAGAGTCTTGGCTCCATTGCCCAGGCTGGAGTGCAGTGGTGCGATCTTGGCTCACTGCCACCTCCGCCTCCTGGGTTCAAGCGATTTTCCTGCCTCAGCCTCCCAGGTAGCTGGGATGACTGCGCACCACCATGCCTGGCTAATTTTTGTATTTTTAGTAGAGACGGGGTTTTGCCATGTTGGCCAGGATTGTCTCAAACTCCTGACCTCGTGATTCGCCTGCCTTAGCCTCCCAAAGTGCTGAGATTACAGGCATGGGCCACCGCTTCCAGCCAAGGATTGAGCCCTTATCACCATATCTTACTTACAAGGAGGACGTATCAGCAGTAATTTAACTTACTTGCACAAGGCCTGACAATAGCTCATTAGTGGCTGTGGCAGGATGAGGACGACTGGCTGCCTCTCTCCTCTTTCCATCAGAGGCCACCTGATGGCTCCTGTGCCTGTGATAGGACCCTCCTGTCAGGTGCCTGTTTCTCCTCTTCTTCCCTCTTTCCTCTCTCCTCCTCTCCCCTCCTGGCTTCTCCTGTTCTCCTCTTTCCTCCCCTCCCTTTCCTTTCTTCATTTTAGTCACAATTATCATTTTAAAGGAGCACATTTAAAATTCCTCTTATAGCCTAGACTTTGCATCTTCAAACTTGTCAGTTTTCGGATAATCACTGGAGTTTTTTGTACTGAAAACTCAGCAATGAGTCTTCAGTCTATTCAGAAAAAATGCGTGAAGTTTTTTGTGTCTTTAAACACATGCTTAAATATCATATAGACGTAACTAAGTTTCCTAAGAGGTAATGCTGTGAATGTGTCGATTGCAGAGGTACTGAGACCTTGCTTAAAATCCTGTACTGAGATCACTGCCAGAGCAAAGTGCAGAGCAGGAGGTTTCGGGAGAACAGTTCCACAGAGTTGGCCAAGGACAAATCTCCCAGTCATTTTTTGGTAAGTGTGACACGGTAGCTGTGTTAGCTGGGGATGTCAGTGAGCTGAATGAATGAGTGAGGGAATGAATGGATGTCTGGCAGTTGAAGTCAACTCACTCTTCTACGTCTTCTTGGCAGTGGTTCAACAAAACCTTGAAAGACAGTTGTTTTTTCTGTTCTCCCTAATCCTCGTGTGCTCCTACCATACACAAAAGACAGAGGGGAAGAGCGGGGAAATGAGGGCAGATCTGCCCCGGGCATGATCCCCTGGACACGGTGGCCAGTTCAGCCCTCACTGTGGCCCCCTGCCCAACGTGGTGTCTGCTCAGGGTGAAAGAAATTCACCGTCACCCAAGTGGACCGTCTCCCAGTCCTCAGCCCTTGGCTGAGGAAGTAAGCAGAAGGGTGATGCTGTCAGCTGAACATGTGGTTCCTTCCACCGTTTCTTACATGGGAACCAGGTGTCCCGCAAACTCATTGGTTTGTCTTTTTATACCCTCTTGCCAGGCACCCTCACATCCCAGGCGCCAGCGCTGGCACTAGTCCAGGCCTTGAAGTCGCCTCCCAGTCTGCACTCAGTATCCTACTTTCTGGTTTATATTTCCCCTCCATTGGATCGCCACCCACGGAGCTGACTTCTGGTTTTTCCGTGCTTTTGAGGTCATCTAAAAGACAAAAGCTATTCTGACCTAAGGAACGCTTCAGGCTGTCCTTGGCTTGAGGATGGAGCTTCACCAGGGACCTGCCACTTTCTGCCCAGGAGTCTGTCTGCCTCCTGCAGTCATCAACCTGACATCCACGGTGCCCCCAGCGCCCAGGCTGTTCATGCCGAGGGGCGTGTGCAGGCCCACACTGAGCTGTCCCCGCTTGGCCTCCCGCCTGTGCTTTTGGGCGCCCAAAGTCCAGTGGGGGCTGAGGCAGCTGGGGGCTGGCATGTCAGTACCGCCCCAAGTGTGCGCACACCTAGCTGGGTCATGATGATACCCAGGCTCTGCCACAACTTTGCTGCAAAATCCGAGCACATGCCAGGAGCAGGGACAGGCCTTGTAGCAGGAGCAGGCACTTCTGAGCCTGTGAGGGGAGGGGACTTCCTGGGCCCCCTGAGAGCACAGGGATGTCCCAGTCCACAGCTGCGGCTGGGTGGCTACAGCTGTGCCTGGGAGGGTGGGGCTCCAGCCCCTTCAACTCTGAAGGGGGTGTGACTCTCACCTGTTCCCAGTTCCCACTAGCTCTGTGGAGGTGCAGCCCCAACCATGCCTCCACTGCAGCTGGCACCAGGCCACCCCTACCATCACTACCTATCCCCAACTCATGGGAAGAGGCTGTCAGGCCACTGCTCCCTGGGCCCTGCCCCTTCCTTTGCGTCACTCCCGATGGCCGAGGACCCACCTTCTCACTGGGGTGGGGGCGGTTGGTGGTCATCTCCATGGGTCACACAGTCACACAGTCTGGCTTTTGGTGGGACCCTGAGGTGGCTTGAGTCTGGTTTATTTTTGCTGCCCTGTGAGTGCATTCAACCTGGCTTAGATAGGATAGTTTTCTTATCCATTCATAAAATCCTTGACCCAATCATTTAACAGCATTTTTACTTTAAGCTTGAGGGACCTGGCAACCTTTGGAATGTGCAACTTCATAGTTATGCTTCTTTCTTTTAGGTACGTGCTATTATGTTTTCTCCTGCACTGTTTCTTTATGGGAAAGTGGAAAGAGTATGGATTTGGGAGTTCAGCAGACCTCACTTTAATCCTTTCAGTGGTGGCTGCTGGCTGTGCGACCTTTAACACCTGACTTGCCCTCTCTGAGCCTCAGGTGTTCTGTCTGTAAAACAATGATGCCACCTGCCCAAAGGATTGTGAGGATTAGAGATAGTGTATGTAAAACAGATGCTGTATTAGAAGCTTTTTATAAATGATACTGTATCATACCTTAATTATTATGATGTTCAGATACAGCAGAGTTTAGAGTGTTAACACTGTTTGTAGTGGGATCGATGACCCTACAAAGAAGTGGTAGACGCTTATGTGAAAATGAAAGGTGAGAGGAAATGTTACTTTCAAATATTTTCAGTGTAATATTCGATTCATACGAAAGAATAAATGCAGCACAGGTGTTCATTGTGAAGTGGGGAAACCAAGAGGGCAGGATCCCATCTCCGCCGTGCTCCTGCCTCATCCTCCCACGCCCCTGCCCTTCTGGGGAAGCCCTCTGCTGAACCTAATGTTCAGCATTGAGGATGAACTTTTGCAAAACTTCAGTCCATTAAGTTGCTATTAAATGTCCTGAGTCCAGATGCCAATCTGATTCTGTTTATTATTTCTTTAATTCATTCACTTAACAGACACGCCATGTGGATTCCCTCCTCTTTCTAGGTGTGCTACTGTCCTTGTGTTTCCGTCTTCTGGAGCCTCCGGAGCTGCTGCTTCCTGCCAGTTCTGTAGAGACTCAAGTATTTCGTCCTTGGCGTTTCTGACATTAGCATCAACGTTGCTTTATAATTTGTCGCCATCAGTCTTGAGGGCCATCCAACCATCCCCTCTGCTGTTAACAGGGACTCGAAACTAGCTCGTCAAGATGTAATTTCCAGTCAGTATTAGGCCCACCACTATTAACTGTGTTTTGGAGACGGTTTCAGATTTTTGCCTGTAAGGATAACTGCAGTAAATGCCTGTATAAAATGCTCAGCCTGGACTCCACCTTGATAAATGGCTAAATTATCTCTTAATTGAGTACGAGCAAAATACAATGAGAGAAAAAGAGAAGTGTTCAAACACTGCCGCTCCTCCAAGGGAAATTAAGTGCTCTTTCATGTCTGTTTTTTAAAAGTGGGTTTAATGACACCGTTGTGTAGCTAATGCTGGGAAAACACACAGCCTCCCCAGCGTAGGCGTGTAATAACGCTATTTAAGCTCACTAGTGAAAAAGTCCTTCCCTTGCCATTTCATGTAGAGTTTCTCGTGTGATTACTTGGACAACCTAATGTAAAAATATTTTGGCTGCAGGTGTCACAAGTGACACACTGGCCCCCCTCTCCCTAGTGTGTAGGGACAAAAGCGGGTTCTTTAAGACCTGCACTTTTAATGAACCGTCTTATTTTAGACACTCAGAATCTAATAGTGTGCCTTTTGGTGAAGTTGTTGAGAATTTTAATGCATTTTAGTTCTCATTCATCACGGCCTATGTGCTCCTCGCAGGAGGGTCTTTAGAAATAGGATTAACTTCTAGAGGAATGCATTAGCCATGCCACAGAAGTAGCCAATGTGCTAACTAGTCTGATAGATTGCTCCAACCTTCAAATCCTCCTGGCCGCCCCTCCCCGACTCTTTTCCCTTTATTGACAGCTTCTCATTGAATGGCTAGAAGCATTAGTGTATTTAGGAGTTAGATGTTTTGTATGATCCTAGGCTGATCTCATATTCCCTTTCTGAAATTAATTCGACACTGCTTTACATGTTAATCCGCAAAGGATTGATTTGGAGAAGGTCAGAGCAGTGCAGCCTCAGAAAATGGAAGAAAAGCTCCACTTAGAACAGCTCATTTCAGTTCCCAGACCTAAGCCTGGCTGCCTTTTCATTGTGACCCTTAGCCAGCTGTAGGCGGCTTGGACATCTCGCAGAATACATCAAACAGTAGGGTTTGATGTGTAGGATCGTTGGACTAATTAAGTTTAGCTTGGTTAACCAATTGCAGTTTGCAAATTGAACAATTGCACTTTGAAAGCATCTGACACAATAGAACACAGAATCTTCTTTTTAGGCATAAACATTCCCCATAATGGAGTAGTACTTTTTGAAAGAAGCTTATACCAAATCCACACAGTTTGGATGTCTCTAACATAAAGTTCGTTTCATTGGTAACAGAACTCCAGTCTCCTTTATTCCAGGAATTGCATGATGTCAAAGGCAAGAAGACCCAGTGCAGTGGGTGGAGAAGCAGGCGGAGGAGTGGGGTGAGGGAGAGAAATGCCGGTGGGTGGAGGATAGGTGAGTGTTGGAGAATTAGGAAATCTCACATCTTAAAAGAAAATGTTTTTAAATCTTGGGCCATAGCCAGACAAATGTTGGAGGACTGATCACAACTATGGCATAAGATATGTGATGATTTTTGAAAGATGAAAACCCAGAAAATCAAATTAAGGTGAATGCAGGGTCATTTGGTGGAAAGATTCAGTTTTACATGGAAGGACACAGAAACTGATTAAGTCCGGACGGAGCAAAGACATTAATGGCTGCGACCAAAGTAATTCCAAGTGTGAGTAAAAAGAAAAAATACTGATGTTTATAATCTACCTTTGTATCGAAGGTTCCATGTTAGTTGCTTTTTTACTCATTTTGAAAAGAGTATGGTATGTAATGCATCCCGTTATCTGCTGCTTTCATCTTCTACTCTAATCGAGTCTTCATCTTCATCAATGCTTATTCTTCGCTCTGAAAAGTTCCTGCAGCAGCCTACTATACTGTAACCAGACTGGGTTGCTTTGCGTGGCAGAGGGAAGCCAGCTTTAATCTTGGCCACGGAACGTCTTACTGGGATCTGAGCAGTGCTCACAGCTGACTCCTCTGATCCTTTGCTGAAGTACTTAGTATCATCATAAGGCTTTTCTTAGAAGGTTACTAGTCATGGGAAGGGAAATTTTTACCACCGATTTCCCTCACACCTGTGGATATAAGGCAAGCAGCAAGGAGGACTTACTAGGTTAGTAGTGGCTGCGGGCTGCTTGCCTTTGGGGCTGAGCTGTGTATCTCCACTTCCCAAAGTCGCCCTTTTGGATAGCTCATTTTCTATGTCTACTACACATTTCACTGGCCGCATTGGCTTACCCGTACAACTGTGTGTTCTAAGACCTCAGTAGAGGTTTGGCTTGATGACTAGAATGGCTGAGTGGCAGAAGGCAATCCAGAGAAGGAAGGTTAGTTCCCAGCTTAAGTCATTGAGCAATTCAGAGCTTCATGCAAACTAGCAAAGAAACAGTAACTACAATGACAAAGTGTTAACAGGTGACGTCACTGAACTCTTCCTTTGTATTTCCTAGACATACGTTATTAAGTTTATCCCTCACAGCAACCCAGTGACGCACGTTTTTGTCTTTTTTTTGAGACAGGGTCTTCCTTTGCCACCCAGGCTGAAGTGTAGTGGTGTGATCACAGCTCACTGCAGCCTTGACCTCCCAAGCTCAAGTGATCCTCCCGCCCTAGCCTCCTGAGGAGTTGCGACTACAGGCAGGCGCCACCATGCCTGGCTAATTTTTAAATTTTTTGTAGAGATGGGGTCTTACTATGTTGCTCCAGCCAGATATACTTATTGATCCCTTTTTACAGATGTAAAAACTGAGTCTAAGAGTAGTATGGAACCCGGGGAGACAGTGTCAGAGCCAGAATTCCACACTAGCAGTCTGACTCTGGTACTCTTAACAAATACTTTAGAGCCCCCTGAGTTATGGAAAAACAGTTTCCCAAAAGTTAAGACCCAGACCAGTGTCCACATTTGACTAGATGACTAATGGAGACGTCTCATTCCATATAATCAACTAATTGAGTAGCGGAATTTTTGGGGTGGGAGAATTATAAGGCTTGTGAATGACAACAATAATTTCCATTTTCCTAATGACTTATTTTTCCATCTTGTGTCAGAGGCATCAAGGAACTGGTAAAGATCTCATATATTTTCCCTGGAGTTTCAGTTGACCATCCTTGGCCTGTGCAAACGCCCTGAACTAGAACAACTTTTCTGCAAGTCGCTTTTGGAAAGTGATGCGAGTATGTGCATTGGTGTGTATGTCGGCACACACATCACGAAGGGCCAAACCAGACCAGGTCCCGAGGTCTCAAGTCACTTTTTCAGAGCACCAATTTGATGCATTCTACACAACGTATACCCTGTTTTTACTAGTTTGTCCAAATGTGACAAGGCTCTTATGCTGGATTCTTAAATGTGTGGCTGTTTTTCAGTCATTATGAGAAGCATGCGTGTCTAAAATTGTTTGCTGCCTTTGCTGTGTGGGGCATTTTGTATTGTTTCAAAACTCATGTCTTAGAATGGATGATAATAGTGGTTATTTCTCCCAGTGAAGAATTAGAAGAAACTTCAGAAGAGGCCAAATATTTGTATTTCACCTTCACTGTTAGAAAAGCTACATTGAGGCCAGGCATGGTGGCTCACGCCTGTAATCCCAGCACTTTGGGAGGCCTAGGCGGGAGGATCATTTTAGGTCTGGAGTTTGAGACCAGCCTGACCAACATGGTGAAACCCTGTCTCTACTAAAAATACAAAAAACAATTAGCAAGGTATGATGGCACATGCTTGAGGCAGGAGAATTGCTTCAACCTGGGAGGCGGAAGTTGCAGAGAGCCGAGATTGCGCCACTGCACCCCAGCCTGGACGACAGAGCAAGACTCCATCTCAAAAAAAAAAAAGGAAAAGCTTCATTGATCCCTGGCCTTCTTTTCCTCAGCCACGTATCCACACACTTGCATGGCCTTCCCTGGCCTTCACAGGGCCCCCACTCGTCCACCAGCTTCTCTACCCATTGCACTGGGTCTTCTTGCCTTTGACACCATGCAATTCCTGGAATAAAGGAGGCTAGAGTTCTATTACCAGTGAAACGAACTTTGGACCAGCAGCATCAGCATTGCTTAGAAAGAGATTAGAAATAGAGAATTCCAGACTCCACAACCATATCCAATCAGAATCCACGTGTTAAATTAACAAAATCCTTGGGTGATTTGTATGCACATTGAAGTTTGTAAAGGACCACGTGGAATTCTAAAAATAAGGAAGGCCTTATTTTCTCCTTATACGTCCCCTTTTCTCACTTCTACCCCTTCTTAGAGCTGCCTTTTCTCTACTTCCTGGACTACCAGAAAGAGGTCAAGGTGTTAATTTCTTGTTCCCCATATTATGAATGTTTTGCATGGATTTGCCAGATAAAATCTGAGATGCCCGGTTTAATTTGAGTTTCAGATAAACAACTTTTTAGTATAAGTACACTGTTTGAGACATACTAAGAGATGATCAGTTGTTTATCTGAAATTCACATCGAAATGGGCATTCTGTATTTTCGTTTGTGAAATCTGGCAGCCCTAGTTGGAAGAAAATGATAGTGTAGCCCTTTTCAGGAGAAAGTGACAGTAGACAAAGTATGCAAATGATTTTGGAGGAGGAAACCTAGAGAGAACACCATTTACCTCCCTGGCAAGTACCTTGAAAGGGGTGGGATTTGGGGTTTTGAATAAGATGTCAGTAGGGTCTTTCTCCTTACCTAGGCTGTGCCGTGTTTGGGGATGAGCAGGAGAGGTGAGGACAGTGATCATCAAGGGAACAGTCTATTCTGTTCTTTCTGAGCCTCCAAAGACCTCCAAATGAATTAAGCACTACTCTGGGAAACCCACGCCAACCTAGCACTGGGGGCACATTTTTCCACCAGGTGGCTTTAGCGGGGGGACCTGGCAGAGTTGAAAATTTGGAAGAGAAAATGCTCTCCATGTGAGTATTTTCATTTCTCCAGAGTTTGAGTTTGGGCTTATTATGTCAGATTTGACTATTACGTTTTCTTATTTGATGAGGAACACGAAGCTCTCGTATATTGGGCTCATTAGGTGAAGGTATTACAGGTGTTCCTAAAACAGCTTGTGACCTAATATTTCTCATTGTTAGGTACTTCCAGATGATGGAGTTTGATGAAAATGCCCCGAAGCAATGAAACTCAGATTGAAGGCTTCAACATTTGCCATGACTCTTTGCTTTTTATGTCATTTAATAAGTTGTACATACATATTCTACGGGAAATTATGAGCCGCCTGATTCATTACACATTTTCCAACTTGTAATTGTGTTGGCATCAAATATTGGCATCCTTTGAAAGAAACTGGCATATTACTTGATCATTGCAAATCTCTCAGTGCTTTAAACAAAATGGCATTAGAACCATTTTCTTAAAAATTTGCTTTCTCCCATGATCCCTGCTTGGGAAGTAGGCAGTGTTGGTAGAAATCTTTCACGACCCATTTGAAAAACTCAGCCTTTCAAGAACGAGTCTTCTTGCTATTGGCATACTGAACTGAAAAACATAAATAAGAATGTCTGTGGACCTTAGGCATGCATGAGATTATTACAGGAAATTATGTCGTGGAAGAAATAGAAGCTAGAATATTAAAACACCCGTTGTTTGGCAGCGTGTTTGCGTTGCCTAGTATCATGAGCAAGTTTGTTCAGAGGAATGCTGACTAAATTTATAATCTGGTAAAGTGACATTCCTAGTTACAGCAAAATTATCCATGCAGTTTACATATTTGCAACTATGCATAGCATCATATTGCCAGAAAACAGGGACCCAAGCCTTGCTGTAGATCTTTTCTTTTGTTCTCTGAGACAGATTCTCGCTCTGTTGCCCAGGCTGAAGTGTCGAGGCACGATCACAGCTCGCTGCAACCTTGAACTCCTAGGCTCAGGCAATCCTCCCACTTCAGCCTCCCAGGTAGCTGGGACCATAGGCACATATAGCACCATGCCTGGCTAATTTTTTAATTTTTAATAGAGGCAGGGTCTCACTTTGTTGCCCAGGATGGTCTTGAACTCCTGGACTCAAGCCATCCTCGCACCTTGGCCTCGCTGGGATTACAGGCAGGAGCCACCACGCCAGCCCTGATTTTTTTCTTTTTAAGAGGAGGAAAAGTCAGAGTGAAAAATTTAATATTTTTTTCCTTTATATTTTCTGTATATTGGTGTGTTGTCTCTGGCTTGCTCTTTCATATATAATTTCTTATTTTCAGTTTTCAACATACTAAATTTGGTAAAGAGTACAGTTCTGTTTCTTGAGGAAATAATTTTCTTAGCAATTTAAACAAATGAAGTCAAAATAATGAGAGCTATATTTTTGAACTTATAGACTCATAAAAATGATTCTTAAACTTATTTTTAAAACTAACATTTCTAAGACATAATTTGCTAGATTTCAGTGAAAATTTAGGCACGTTCATTCTGCAACTAACAGTTGATCAAAAATCAAAGGATAAAGTTTACCATAAATGACATAAAGGATATGGGGCATCAAAGCTTAGGTAACACTCTGTGTGTTAGAATAATTATAGATAATTCCATAGTAGGTAGGTATTTTCCTCCCTCTCCATGAGATTTGTTGAGAATCTCTTACCTCCCAATTTGATCAGACTCTAAGAAAGACAGAGAGAAGAGATTTGATACAGAATTGATTACGCAAAACCTTTCACCTTGACCTGGCTATACACACACCTTGAGCCTCTCCCTGTGTAGAAGGACACGCTTCCTCATGTTTGTGAGGCAGGTATGTGGCTCCTGCAAGTGAGCAGAATGATCATGTGGGGTGGAAGGAGCTGCCCAGTGTCCTAGGGGTCCCAGCTAGCCCACAACAATAAAGACTCATAGGAATGCCAAAGCAGGGAAGGGGCTTGGTGAGCTTTTCCCCAACTTCCGGGTTTTACCGGTTAAGAAGCTGAGACCCGGTGAGACACAGTGTCTTTCTCTGATCATTCAGCAAGTTAGTGGCTGGGTCACACCAGCCGCCACAGCCCCCGCTCCTGATCCTCCGCAGTCTCACACCATCTGTAGGCATCGTGTTCAAAAGCAGGTGAGGTCACCAAAGCAGGCATTTTGAAAGTTTAGAGGCTCATTATGACCAGAGCTTTGTTTCATGGGTGTCTTACATGGGACAGAGGTCTTCTTAAATTATTTGACTTCTAAACCACATTTCTCCAGGGAGCACTGCTAAATGAATTTATTTTCATACTTAGTTGTATAAGAGGCAAACTGTGTCATCTCCCAAGTTTCACTGTATCAAGCTGAAGCTTGCTTTCTAACACTGCAGATGGGACAGGCATTAGAACAGTAGCAGGGAGGGCGTTCGGGCTCTGTACAGGCAGTGTTCGGACTCTGCGTTCTTTAGTTCTCGAGGGGCAGAAGTGTCTGCCTCCCTGGTCTCACCTGTAAGAGAGAGAGAGGGAGAGAGAGAGAAAAGACTGAAAGATTGAAGAGGAAATAAGGACATTTTTTGATAAAAGAAAATTAAGAGAATTTATCACCAGCAGACCTATACTATAAGAAATGCTCTAGGAACTTCTTTCAGTTGAAGGGAAATAATACCAGTTGGGAACTCAGGTCCTTGGAAAAGAATAAAGAATAATGGAATGGTAAAATATTTGGGTCAATACAAAATACTAATTTTCTTCCTTCTGCTTTTTTCTTCTTAATTTCATTGTTAATCAGATAAGAACTTTAAGCAAAAATTATAACACTGTCTTGTGAGGCTTATAACATCTAGAGATGAGATACATGTAACAGCTGTAAGGTAAAGACCAGGGGTAGATATGGACCTCAAGGGTGACAAGAGTTCTTTATTATAGAGATCGTACAGTGTTGACTGTAGGCAGACTGTGAAAACTCATAATGTATTTCTAACTTGCAGCCAACTGAAAAATGTAAAGAAATATGTGTTAAGCCAATAGAAGAATTGAAATGGATATTCAAATAATTCTTTAAAGTCAGGAAATGAGAGAGGCATAAAATTTTGATTTTTTTTGGAGCAATTAAATGAATAAAAGGAAACAGTTTTTTAAAATTAGGTTTTCATAGTATGATGAGCTATTCAGTAACCATTTAACATCGGGTTTCTGAAGAACGTGAGCATAGGAAATTGCTCACAGTGTTACATTAATTGAAAAAAGCAAGATACTTAGCTAGTGTGTGTGACAACAGTTTTTAAAAATACAATGATGTATTCACCCGTGTAACATAGAAAAATACATCAAAGAAAATAGACCGAAATGTCTTTTGGCACTTAATGCCTTAGTCTTATTTTTTAAAATTTTCTAGATTTTCTACCGTGAACATGAGTTATCATAAAACTTACTTTTCAGCTATTGCCAGAGTCCTAAGGTGGCACGGTAGTGTTTCTGTGTCCTCATTTTATACACTTCACTAGGTTTTTCTAATCGTTTTTAGCTGATTCTTTTAGATTTTCTAAGTGAACAGTTGTGCAGTGTGCCCCTAATATAACGATTCAGTTATATATTGAGTCATGAGATCTGTTAATGTCTAACTGTCTGCTTTAATGCAAGGGAGTGTCCCTGAGAACGTTCAGGCACTGATCGGTGCCCAAACCACGGGGACTCCCACCTCCTGATCCACCCATCTTGACCCACAGAACAGGGCCATTGTTAGGATGAAAGGCGGTGATGGTCATAAAGCGCTGGACTCTGTGCGTCATCATCACGCGCCCTCACTCGGTGTTAGTGCTTATTCCTGTGAGGATGCACCTCTGGAATCACATATTTCTTGGGGCGGGGACAGAGCTGAGCAGTGGCCGCAGCCACACTAGGCAGTGTGTGGATCAGAAGGAAGGATGAGTTGGCCCCTTAGGGTGGTCACCTCTGAGCAGCTGTGCCTAAGCATGAATTCAGTCTGGCATGTCTTCTTTATTTTAAAATCCACACTCATATGGAGACGCTCTCACCTTGTGGGCCCTGAATGAATGATGAATGATAATAATGCTGACGTGTGGCCTAGCGTGTGGCTCCCTCCATAGCTTATGTCATTTTAGGAGGCTCACCGTGGGAGACTCAGGCTCCAGGTTTATTCCCTGAGTAAAGAGTCTGTCTGTGGTCAGCAGCCTTTGTTGGTCCTGGTGGTCTCTGTCTTCAGGTTTTCATGCTCTTGTGTAAGCCCCTCCCCTTGCAGGTGAGTTGGACCTACTGGGTCACATCTAACAAATCAGATATGGCAAAAGTAATGGGATGGCACTCCTTTTCTGCACTCCTGGGTAACTTCTGTCTTGCTTGCCTTTCCTCTTCCCCCACCTCCCCCTATCCCCAGCTCTGGGGGAGGCAAGCTGACAGGCTGTGAGTAGCCCCATGGCAAAAGATTAGCAGCCATTGAGGCCCTGAGGCCTGCAGCAGCCTACACATAAGCTTGGGAAGGGGCAAAGTGGAGGTAGAGCCACCCCCAGGCAAGCCTTGAGATGACCACAGTCCCTGCTAACACCTCGAGTGCGGCCTTGTGAGAGACCCTGAGCTAAAGGCGTCCTGCTGAGCTCTGCACAGACTCTGGGTGCACAGAAACCGTGGGCTTCTTAAGTTGTCCTAGGCTGCTTGGTTTTGCATTCATTTGTTACACAGCAATAGATAACCAATACATTCTCTTAAACAATTTAGAGTCTGTACGACTTCTACCTCGTCCCATTCCTCCCACCTTTGTCTTTGGGGAATTGTTCTAGTTTCACATGCTACCCTTCTATTTTTGAAATTTTTCATCAAGGTGCCAAATGCCTTTTCTGCCCATTTCTTCATCTTTGCATGTTGCTTCTAGCCCAGCAACCACTTTTCTGCTGTGCTGGCAAAAGATAGCTCACTGACCGTCACCTGTCATTCATCTGTTTTCTTTGGAAACCTCACCTGCTTCTTTCAAAAGGTATAGAAAGATGTGGCTTCACGGCGATCCAGAGTCCAGAGCAGGGGCTCTCAGCCTACTTTTTGTCTCTGTCATATCTCAAAGATGATGTCACACCTGAGGCACACTGTGGGCCAGGGCAGTGAGGTGGCTTCTGACCACACATGGTTCCCAGTCTCCCAGCTCCGAGCCCTCCCCGTTACCAGCTGTGTGTGTTGGCTTCCTGAGATGAATGGTGGAAGAGGCTCTGGTGCTGACTGTGCTGAACTCAGTGGTGATACCTCTGGACTCACGACATCTCAGGACAGCTTAGCCGTGTGCTCCAGAACATGTCTGTCTACCAAGTTTCTATATCTGGAAGGCCTAGACAATGATGGCCGCAATTTACCTCTCCTTAAAAAGAGCGTTAGGGAAAGAATTCCTCTGTAAGTGATAGAAGATGAGCATTTACTATTTGAAACCTGAGCGGAATGATTGTACCATTTGTAAGCTGTAATAGGAGCCACGATTGTCCCTGGGCCCAGGAAGAGTTATGGAGAAAAACAGGTCATCACACCTCCTGAAAATATTTGCCAGTTGAAAATTAGTTTCTTGTAAATCACCTCTGTATTCTTTTAACTCCTGCTTCATAGAGTGGACGTCTGGTGCTGGAAGCCTCCATGCCGCCCCTGTGGTTAGTGGTCTGTTCACACCATTCCTGGCTACGTTAGGTGTCCCCAGTGCAGAGAATTAAGTCACGGGAAAAGTATACTCTGGATTTTACCAGGAGGTCACGGAGAGCCCCTCTTGCCTTGGCAGACAGCAGCATTCTTATTACACTTCATTTATCTATTTGGGAGGACTCGGGAGGACCAGCTGGGCCCCGTCTGCACTCATCAAGAGTTAATTTCTGAGCGAGGTGCTGCGGTCATGAACAAGTGCAGAAGGCACCCCGGTGGCCCTGCCAGACAAGACGGCCCCTTAATTAGCAGCCACGTTCAATCAGGCTGCTTAACCTGCTGCGGAGCCGGGGAGGTCATGTCCTTCCTGCCGCCCTGCCTGTAAACACAGCGCCCAGAGCCAGGCCTGGACTCTGTGCGGCCTGGGAGGAGGAAGCGAGGAAGATGGTGCAGACCCAAACCTGAAACGCTTCCAGGGGATACCCGGACTCTGCTGTTATTTTTGGTGGAGTAGTGAAGGTTAATGGAGAGAGAGATTTTTTTTTTCTTTTAAAGTTTTGAGGCATCTTTTGTCTTTGCCAACTTCGTGTTTCCCAAACTGGACATCTTACTGGCTTACTTTCTTTGCTATTAAAAGAGTCTTACTTATGTTGTCATGTTTCTGGCATCGCCTAGGGCCTAGGGCTAGCTATGCACTGAGACCTCTTGCTGTAGTGGAAAGTCGGAATCCTTCACCAATTTTGTGACTCCGCAATGTCCTTTACTCAGATACAAAACGAGGATGATTATACTGGCCCTCCCACCTCATGGAGCTGTTAAGAGGAAACCGTAGAGAGACAGTTTGTCAGCCGTCAAACTCTGTGTCAGATATCAGCTGATAGAATTGGATGCCAGGATTGAGGTGCTTTTACTTGGCTCATTCATTATAGGTAGCCAAGGTCCATTTTTATTTTAATGGTCACGTAGAGAATACCAAAAGCCTGGTGTTGTTGGTAGGTTTTTTTTTTTTTTTGAGATAGAATCTCGCTGTGTCACCCAGGCTGGAGTACAGTGGTACAATCTTGGCTCATTGCAACCTCTACCTCCCAGTTCAAGCAATTCTCCTGCCTCAGCCTCCATAGTAGCTGGGATTATAGGTGTGTGCTACCATGCCTGGTTAATTTTTGTATTTTTAGTAGAGATGGGGTTTCACCATGTTGGTCTGGCTGGTCTCGAACTCCTGACCTCGTGATCCACCTGCCTCGGCCTCCCAAAGTTCTGGGATTACAGGTATGAGCCACCACCCCTGGCTGGTAGATGTTTTATACCATATTAGAAATGCCGTCTACTATGGCAGCACTTAGTAAACAGCAAATAAATACAAGCACTTGCCCACATTCTGGCCAGGAGACTTGAATATACTTTGAGGACCACAGAGGGGCAGAGAGTTGGGGATGGCAGGAGGAGGAAGGAATAGAAGGATCATTTTTAGCTCCATAGGACATTAGACACTCCAGGTGTTTGCCTGGGAGAACTTCAGGTGGGCTGTGGCTTAGTCAGCTACCTAGGTCATGGTGGGTAATTTTGGGGCAACCTGCTATAGGGTTCTTGAGCAGACCCTTGAGTAGCCTCTGGACAAGGTCAGCTTCTGATGGTATATGGAGGAATGCAGCGGCTTCCCAGATCCCCGCCTATGAGTAACTTGATTTACTTAGCACAGTGGCTCAGAATTCCTTCTGGTGATCAAAAGAACCCACAAAACGGAATAGGAGGCAGCGCCCCATGCCCTTGTCAGCGAGGCAGAGTGTATGTTACTTGGGGGTTTCATATGAGTGGCAGTTACCGTACCTGCTGAGAGCATTGCATTGAACCCAGGGACCAGCCAAGAGGAACTAATGGACCCCGTGGAAGACCATTTGAGCCTCAGCCACAGGAAGAGCTGGATGCAGGCCGGGGAAGCGGATTGGTGGGCTGCACATTCATTTAAGGTTGAAATGCTTAGCATTTTAAAGGAGACTGTAAATTTTAAGCTTCGTTCTTTTTTGACCTGGCAGATCGAGAGTGCTGTGTCTTGGTGTAATGAAGCATTATGTTGGTACAGTGAAAAGGAAACTGCCTTCCTGGCTGAAATTCGGTCTCCCTAAAAACTCATGGTCTACTGAGGTGGATGGCTTGGGAGTGAATGTGTGTATATGTGTGTGCACAGACGTTGTTCTTGATGGGGAAATTGAGACCCAATTGCCCATCAAATTGCCTGATTCTACCTGATGGTTTCCTGAAATGGATGTTTGATAGCAAATCCATTCCTGTATTGCAGGCTTTTTGAAAAAAAAAAAAAGAAAAAGAAAAAACCTTGGAAGTTTTTCTTCACCTTATGAGTTTTTTTTTTCTTTCTTTCTACTTCTGCTCTGGAAACATGGAAATGATTCATGTAGAGAAAAAAGAGAATTGAAACTGAGGAATAAATCAGTCACGGGATACTTCTTACAGCCAAGCCTGTCAGGCTGTGAGCTCTGTAAGGGAATGCCAAAAGCTGGCTGCTGCCTCCAGGAGCCTCACTGTACGCCTCGTGGGCATAAACTGGAACCTTGGCAATAAACTTCTGCACACAAGGTCGCCCTGTGCGAGCGTTTCTGGAATCCAGATTTAATACTGCACATGACACCTTGTTTTGAAAAAAAAAAAAATCGTTGCTTTCAATGTTACGGAAGCCTGTTCCATCCTGAACATAGAAATACTGATGCTTTCTAGGCAGAGACCATGGAGAAGGAAGCTGGGGACATTTTGTCCGCCTTGCTCCCTGCCTGCAGGAGTGGACTCAGCTGAGACTGTGCCATGAGTCTCCTTCCCATAAAGACGGCCAGCTTGGCCAGGCGCAGTGGCTCACGCCTGTAATCCCAGCATTTTGGGAGGCTGAGGCGGGTGGATCACGAGGTCAAGAGATCAAGACCATCTTGGCCAACATGGTGAAACCCCATTTCTACTAAAAATACAAAAATTGGCTGGGTGTGGTGGTATGCGCCTGTAGTCCCAGCTTTTCTCGGGAGGCTGAGGCAGGAGAATCACTTGAACCTGGGAGGCAGAGGTTGCAGTAAGCCGAGATCTTGCCACTGTACTCCAGCCTGGATGACAGAGCGAGACTCTGTCTCTAAACAAAAGAAGGAGGCTGGCTTGTCGATGGAAGATGTGTCAGACAGCCACTGCACACCCAGCTCAGTGATGCCTTGGGCTTTGTGTACCTGGTAGTGTGTTCTGACCTGTCTTCAAACTCCATCCACCCAATTGTCACGATGACAATGAGTATTCCACGTGGGCCTCATGTCTAGTGAAGGGGACAGGGTTAGGAACTGGACTCGGATCGCCCAGAGTTTTTCTTCACATCCATAATTTTCGTTTAATCACGTTCACCCATATCTGCACCTATCTCTTTGACCTCTAAATAAGAATTAGAGGTCTTATTTTGAGATTATCAGGATATTAACTTCTGTTTCACTTTTGAAACACTTCCTGAACTGGCTAACGTGTGACTATGAACTGGTGAAAGCCCGCTCTCAGGCTGTTCTGTTGAAATCACCCCATGAATTGTGTGAGGATTGTGCCTTTTTTATGGAATTACACGACACCGAATCCCGTTGGGAGGGAAAAGGTAACCCTACTTCTGTGGTAAATCTGTTCTATCACAGGAATTCTGTTCTTGAAATTTAATACGATACAAAGAAAAGTGGAAAGGGCTTGAGATTCGGATGCAGAGGTCAGGGAATGAGGTCTTAGCTGTGCCACTCATTCGCTTGGATGCTAAACGACTTCTCCAACTTTAGTTTCTTCACCTGGAAAGTGGCAATAACAATAGCAACTTTTCAACTTCTTTTCATTGGCTAATTTTTCTGAATGAATAAATAAGACAGTGAAAAGTGCCGTGTAAACCCCTGTAAAATAAAAGGCAGATGTTAATTGTCCATGGAGAGAATGTTTATGGCAGAGAAAATAGTACGTGATTCCCAACCCTATTTCATTTTTCTCCTGGGTGCACCGTCCCCTTTCAGTTGGGCTGGTGTTGCCTGGACAACCAGCAGACAGATGGACATGAAGTACACTTCTCCGGGCCTGGCCCATGAGATTCTCCCACCGTCTCTTTCCCCTTATACCACCATCTTGGAGTTCTTGCAGGAAAATGGCGGTGTCACAGTTGGAAGAGGCCCGTGGCCCTGAGTCACTGCTTGGAGGAGAGCCGCCTGACTAGCCCTGGACTTGGGCCACTGCAGTTGAACTTGTTTCAGCTAATGTTAGCCTACCCTGCTTAATCACAATTTTGAAAAAGAATATTATTTGCTACTGTTAGCATATGAAATAGTTGTATTTTTGTATACCTTACATCATATAGATTATATATTGTCATTAAGGAATATTTTATATATATATATATATATATCTCATATTGCTGCTAAAAGTGCAGAAGAAAATAAAATCAAGGCTCACACCTGTAGTCTCAATATTCTGGGAGGCCAAGGCATGAGGATTGCTTGAGACCCGGAGTTTGAGACCAGCTTGGGCAACATAGTTAGATACTATCTCTACAAAAAATTTAAAAAACAAAGAAATGAAATCAATGTGTTTGCAATTTTTATAAGTAGAACATAACTACTCACAATGAAGCAAATTCATATCTGAAGTTTTGCTAAATTTTTTTGCATCCCTTGACTAGGAAGGAAAGTTAATACACTGAGATCCATTCACGCAGGAAACGTCAATGATAATGATAAGATGAACCGCCACTGATGAAGCGCTTACTGTACATCACATTTGCTTTTCCAGAAGCTCTGCAGACAGGACAGGCATGTGCCTTGCAATGAAATGGCAGATGTAGCCGTGATCTGTGTATTTGTTCTTTCTTTCAAATTACTTTTATTCCTAGTAAATTGAACTGTGAGACAGATGCCTGTGTTTTTTTTCCTTTTCTTGATTGCCATATCCTCTCCCATTGTTATAATAGACTATGGCACAGATGAGTTGGGCTGGAGAGCTAATTATGTATGATCACCTGATTTCTAAAATGTCATAGAATAGAAGCAATTACTAAAGTCGATTTCTAGTGGGCAGTTGCAGGCTGAAAAGTTACTTTCATCTCTGTTGTGAATAACAAGGGTAATCATTGAGGGGTGTTCACAGCTTACCAGTGATTTACCAGTCTGTTCTTTAATTTTACTACATAAATACATCCAGCTGCGTAGTTATGTAGGAAATACGTAAATTTCCTGCATGTCCCATGCCATCAGCATCAGGCACCCCAGAACCATATCGATAATAGAATCTCCATTCAGGTGAGTGTCACCACGGATACATAACGCAGCCATAGATGCTTTGTGATGAAGCTACTTCAGGCTTGTCATCTTACCTCTTTACTTCAGCACCACTCTCCGCCCCTGAACTAAGTGGAGGGAATTAACATTGTCCACTTAGAAATGGCAGCCAACACCAAACTCGCTATTCTTGGTGGGTTCCATAATACCTGGGCTTTTGTTCTGAAGTTTTGTGAGTTAGGTTGTTTTAAGGTAACAGATGATGGAAAGGGAATTTTTAGTTACTGTCTTAATACTTGAAGTGAAGCAGACATTCCAAAGATGGGAGAGAATATCGCATAGTATTATAGCTGAGCCATAGGCCGTGGAACCCCATAGCCTGATGACCTAGGTTCAAGTCCCAGCCCTGCCACTTAGGTGCGTTTTACTTTCCTTACCTATGAAGTGGGAGTAATTCTAGCGCCTTCCTGCCTCTGTTTCTTCACTGGTACAACAGGGTTAATAATAGTGCTGCCCCATAGGATGAATGAGTAATTTCCCATAAATTGCCTAGAGCAGTGCCGGCAGGGAGCTGCCGTCCACTCACCTTGTGGCTGTTATTATTCCTGTGGCTGCATCTGTTCCATATCTGATGTCCATTTTCATTGTATTGGAGAGCTTGGCCACAGAGCCTCTGTTTTCTCAGGTGACTGTTCAAATGACTACTGTTTCTTTCTTTCTCTGTCTGTATTCACCAAGTACTTATGGAGTACCTGCTGCATGCCAGGAGTGGATTCTAACTGCTCACATCCGTGTCTTCTGTTTTCAGCATGAAAACATCTGTTTCTGATGATCTCTGCCACCATCAACAAGTAGTACCTCACTCCTCAGCCTCTCACCATGGTCCTCCTTGATGATGGGGTGGTGGGGTCAAGCTGGCCAGAGTCTGTGGGGTCATTTGAGCTCACGATGACATGTCCAGAAGTTGTTTTCCTGTGTTTTCAGTGGCTAATGTTGATCACGGTTCATAAATGTGGAAATGGATCATAGGAAACTCATATAACCCTGATTAGAAAAAGGGATGGTTGGATTCTCCTCATGGGGCTTGCAAGTCTGAATGTTTGCATTTTATTAGTTGTCCACAAACAACCCTATGATTTTGGCTGTTTACTGAATTTCTATTTTTCCAAATTTGGGAACTGAGGCTTAGAAAACTGGAGCAGCTTTCTGAGCCTCTGGGCTGAATTCAGGACTCTGGTTTGTAGGGTTGAATTTTCTGCTCCTTGGAAATCTGGCAGATCCCAGTTGGATAGAACTGTGTTGGACGTTGTTGGCACTGCTTACAAATGAGAGAGGCTGAGGAGACCCAGCAGTTCGTTAGCACAGGCTGACCAAAGTATGTGAGTGGGCATGCAGGTGGGGTGCTCAGGCCGCAGCCCCTTCCCTCTCTATGTTCATGTCCTACAGAGTGTCCCTGAGTCCTCTGCCTTAAGAATCATCTCTAAATTGATGACTTCCAAGTTGACATCTCTGATCTCTTCCCTCACCTCCAGATTCTCATATTTATTTGCTGCCTGGATATGTAAATAAACTGTAGTTCAACTCAGATATCTAATTTTTACATATTCAGGAGACATCTTAAAATTAACTTGCCTCAGTAATCAAGACCATGGGTGCTGGTATAAGGATAGAGATATACAGATGAATGGAACAAAATAGAACGTCCAGAAGTAGACTCATCTATATATGGCCAGTTGATGCTTGATAAAAGTGCCAAGGTCATTCAATGGAGAAAAGATAGTCATTTCAATAAATGATACTTGAACAATTGAATATCTGCCTGCATAGGATAAAAATCTCAACTGTTACATGATACCATATGGAAAAATTAATTCAAAATGGATCATAGACCTAAATATAGGAGCAAAAACTATTAGGCTTCTTGGAGAATATGTTTGTGACATTGGAGTAGGGAAAGATTTCTTAAACAAGACACAAAAAGCACCAACTATAAAAGAAAAAATGATTAAGATGGACTTTGATCTAAAAAAAGACCTTCTTTTCTTTATAAAACACAGTTTAAAAGTGAAAAAAGTAAACCAGACTGGGAGAAAATATTTGCAAGACATATAGCTGACCAAGGGCATATAGCCAGAATATAAAAAGAACCTTACAACTCAAGACAACTCAGTTTTTTTTGAAGGCAAAACATTTGAAAATACACTTCAGCAAAGAAAATGTATAGTTTCTAAAGGCATATGAGAAAATATTCATTGTCATCAGTCTTCAGAGAAATGCAAACTAATACTATGGTAAGATACTACTGCACATGCATTAGTAGGGCTGAACTTAAAAAAGTCTGACAATACCAAACGTTGGCAAGAATGTGGAGAAACTGGAACTCTCATGTGTTACCAGTGGGAATGCATAATGATAACAGCCACTTTTGAAAATATAAAATAATGTTTTTACTATATTAATTTTAATGTTAAATAAGAAATAAAAAGAATTATTTCTAATAATATTTACAAAATGTTGGCCTTAAATGCTATTAAAACAACTGTGTATATGGGAGCCAGTACTCTTTTCTGATGTTATTCTATTATGTTGCTGAATATTTGTTTTAAGTCCAGATTGGAAGATTTTTAGACATAGCACAAAATACTGTCTTTGGATAGCACAGCTATAAGTTGTGTCAGGGCAGTGTTCAGTGAGATTACAGTTGTGGCTCACACCTGTAATCCCAGCACTTTGGGAAGCCAAGGCAGGTGGATCACTTGAGGTCAGGAGTTCAAGACCAGCCTGGCCAACGTGGTGAAACCCTGTTTCTACTAAAAATACAAAAATTAGCCGGGTGTGGTTGTGTACACCTGTAGTCCCAGCTACTTGGGAGGCTGAGGCTGGAGAATCGCTTGAACTTGGGAGGTGGAGGTTGCAGTGAGCCAGGATCTTGCCACTTCACTCTAGCCTGGGCAACAGAGTGAGATGCCATTGTAGGAAAAAAAGAGAGAGAGGAGAGAGAGAGAGAGAGATTGTGATAAAAGGTCACTTTAATAAACTGTGGATTTAGGTCTGATTTTTTTTTTTTTTCTGTAGGTGCTGCATTGCTTGCCTTTCCTGAATTTTTATTTCTGGAATTTATTATTCATTAACATGGGTCCCCCCACATATCCCTCAGTGGAAGAGTCAAAGGGAGAACTAACACTTAAAGTAGTTTTTCTTCCTTCTTGTTTAGTGGCCCTGATAATGTTCGATAGATTCTGTGGGAAGACTGGAAGGCTCAGATGGTGCATGAGATTATTTGCCAATTTGGGGGAGTCTCCCAATGCCCTGAATTATCAGAGTCCTGGTCCCTCACAGTTCTTGTGGGCCCTGCTGATACATCTAAAACAGATTGCTGTAACATGTTTAAATAGTAAAAGGAAACATGCTTTTGGGAATTGGAGAATCTAGTAAAATCATTAAATTGTTCAGACTAATAGGTCATTTGGACTAACCTATGGCTACTGAAATTACCAAATGTCTGTTCTGCATCTGTTCAGAAAATCATAATTTTCCTCATTTTGCCCACCCATATGTTATGTGTTATGTTAATACATTTTCCTGTTGTTAAACCATCCTTGCATTTCTAGGATATACAATATGTGGTTATAATACACATAAGATGCAGCATTGAATTCAGTTAACTAGTATTTTATTCATGATTTTCACATCTTATGTGTATAAGTGCTTAGGTTTTTTTGTTTTCTTGTTCACCATTTGGTTGAAGAATTGAGATTATATTAGAGTCATGAAGCGAGTCGGGCAGCTTTCCCTCATTTTCTAATTCGTGGGACATAATGGACTGTTTTCAGAGTTGGAGATGGCAACTATTTTGAGTCCCAGGTGTGCTTGGTTTACTTAAGGCATCAAAATATTTTTTAAAACCTTGTCTTTAATTAACCTTTTAAATTAAAAAGATGCTTTTCTAGTTCCACTGTTTTTCTTTTTTCCAGTGAGTGACCTAGATTAACTGTTTGGTTAATTTTTAATGAATATTTATTCGCTCATTCATTCGACATTTATTTAGATTTATTAGGCATTTGCTGTGCACAGGGCATTATCCCAGGCACTGGGGAAGGAATTAATGGCAGGATCTCTGCCCTCAGTTCCTCCAAAAGGGAAACAGAGCTTGTCCACACTTAGTAAAAAGGCAGGATGTCTCACGCCATGACAGGACAGGGTTGGACTGCTTGGGACCTTCAGACATTTGTCTCTCAGGGA
This sequence comes from Cacajao melanocephalus, assembly GCA_963573385.1. NCBI lineage: Eukaryota > Metazoa > Chordata > Mammalia > Primates > Pitheciidae > Cacajao > Cacajao melanocephalus. Next base: position 75,459 of record CAUYLG010022306.1, read on the forward strand.
ATTGTAATTTTGCATATTTCTTGAGCTGTAAATGAGTCATGGCTCCAGAATTTCTGGTTTCTGTTAGAAATATTCATAACTATTCATCAAATGTTTATAAAATGCCTACCATATGCTAGGCAGAGTGTGGAGCATAGCAACTGTGAAATCTATTTCAGTAGCTCGTGTCCAGGACCCTCAGTATTTGGGAAGATACATATTGTCATTTACTCCCATTTTGAATATAGTAAGAAAGAATGTAAGGGCATGAGCCCCTCAAGAGGGGACCCCTGTGTTTCTGGATCCCTCCTGCCCTCTGTGGAACCTAGATGCTGGCTAGCTGAGCACCATCAGTGTGTCGTGGCAGAAGACAAAGCTCTTTTCATCTCTTCTCTTTTTCGCAGTTCCAGTGTGATGACAAGGCTTGGTAACCATGCTTCGTGTTTACTAAAAAGAAACCAGGGACGTGAGCTTCCGAATTCTCAACCTGAGAATTCTGCCTTTGCCAGGGAACAAAGATTAATCAGACAACTTCTCCTCTCTAGCTCAACTCATTCCCTAGCTGACTTCTCCTGGTCCCACGGTTGTAAGAACCATCTCCACCATGATTCCCAAATGAATATCCTAGCCCAGTCCGCTCCCTCCCACTCAAGACTTCTGCTTGGAGTCCGTGGGCTACCTCATAGGCATCTTATGCTTGCCACGTCCAAGCCCAGCACCAGATTCCACCCTCCAGCCTGCTCAGCACTTGCCTCCCTGTTTTGGGAAACGGCAAATTCCCTTTTCCTTGAGTTGTGTGTGCCAGAAATCGTGAACTCGCCCTTGAATCCATCTTCATCAGCAAGTCCTCTTAGTTCCACTTTCAAAATGTGCAGAACACATCTGTTCCTCCGGCTGGCATGCATGCCCAGCCCACACAGTACCTTCAAACTGGGCCTCTCCACCAGGCTGTTTTCCATGTAGCAGCCAGGCAAATTCCTTTAAAATGTCACTCAGTTATCTCATCCCTCTTAGCTTAGAAAGGCTCAGTGTTGCTTCCTACTTCATTCAGTAAAAAATCCGGAGTTCTTACCATGACCTGCACACTTCCAAATCCGCCCCCCCAGCCAACATAACCCTCATTCCTGTCCCTGCCAACCCCATGCACACACAGTGTGCTTCAGCCACGTCGGTCACCTTGTTGGTCCTCTCCAAACCTACTGAGGGCCTTTGGTCTTGCCACTGCCTCTGCCTGGAATAGTCCTCTGTCACATGTCTTGATGGTATACGCTCACTGTCTTCTCTCTGAACAAATGCCTTATCGCAGCAACCTTCGGGGACCCTTTGACACCCCATCCTTTTTCCTTTTCTCTACCTCTTATCTGCTGTATTGTGTTTTCACTGCATTGTCACATTATGCATTTACCTGTCTCTCTCCCACCCCCTTGCACACACATACTAGAATGCCAGCTCCCTGGGCACAAAGCCAGAGTGTTTGTTCGTGGGAACCACCCCAGAGCCTGGCTCATGGCACACAGTTACTGAATCGTCTGTATCCTCACGGGTTTGCTCCCCGGAGCTCAGAGATCGCCCCTTTGGAAAAGTTGCTTCAGGGAGGTCAGAATGAGCTGAGCATAACCCAGTCACACCCCTAGCTCGTCCTTAGTAGAAGCTGAGAATCTAGGGCAGGTTTGAAAGCACATTCACAGGGGGGTCTGAGGCTTCTAAACAGCTGTCCACATAGGTACTAACTTGGTAAATCCTCATAACAACCCTATGACTAAAGCAATGTCTTCATGAGAGATGCTTTCAATGGGAGAGGTTAAGTAACTTGTCCGAGGTCTCTTGGCTATAAAGGGACAATGTTGCACCAGCAGCTATACGCCTGACCATTGGTGTAGCTTCTGACTACCACGAAATTTCTTTAAAGTCTGTTTTATGCTAACATGCTTGTAACTTTTGCATACTTTTTACTCCATAATTCTGGTACATCTTTGTTTTAATATAAAAATAACAATTGATCCTGCCAGCTACTCACTCTACCTTTTTCCTTCTCGGGCTAAAAGTGACGCACTAAGAAGACTGCATCCTGCTTGCCCGTGTTCTCACGAGCCGTCCGACAGGCACACGCCTGTGAGTGCTCTTAGAACTCATGTAAGCAGCGGGGGCCGTAGAGAAAATGGAACGGCACCTAAGGAAATATGCCAAAGTGAATGGCACAGTAGAAAGAATTATTTGACGTGAACTAAAGGTCTCAAAAACTCAAACCTTTTATTGGTCTAAATAAAGTCAAGCTTCCTCCTCTTTGGAGGAACCCACAGAGCCCGAGGACCGGTTATTTAATCAGGAATGAAAAGCACATGAGGCGTTCAAGTCCAACTGCAAAGCTTGAGCTTCCGGAGGACCACAGATGCAGCTGCCCACAAGGATGCTGACCACGTGACCACACAAGCGAATGAAAGGGAAACGGAACACACGGATGGGGTGATGGACAGAGTGAAGGTGTAGACAGCATTTTGGGATCTTTGCTGCCCCACCCTCAGTCACTCTAGAAAGCCTGGGGGGTCACATGCCTTAGGGGACACACCCTCTCCCCAGAGCCTCTCCCTGCATCCTCTTGTTCTTGCCCTTTGTTGCTGGTTCAGGAGGCACCACATGTTGTAACAGCTCTGTAGTTCTGGAGTGAGACATGGGCTGTCAGCTTCATTACTTGGGGGTGAGTGGGTACCGGGCATGTCTTTTACCAGCCACATGACCCTGGACAAGTAACTTAAGTTCTCTGAGCAGCTGCCTCATCTACAGATGCGGGTGGTCATTGCTCCCATCAGTTCAAGGAGGAAATGAAATCATAAGCAGCAGCTCACACTGGACTGATGTAGCAAAATTGGCCGATGATCATGGTCTTCCTTCTCCCCTTCCCTCCTCCTTCTCGTCCTCCTCCCCCTCTCTTCCTCCTTCTCCTCCTCTTCTCATCATCAGGGTAAATCAAAGGAAAGAGCCATTTTTGCAGGTCCAAACAGTTGAATGTCAGGGATTTTATATAGTTCCACCTGCTCCTTCTGCTCTGGCCACTGCTACAGTGACACACAGGTGGCAGCCGTCCCTGGTCACACAGATGCCAAAGTAAGCTCGTTCTCCTGCTTTGTGACAGAAGAAAAGGCTGCCTGTCCCCAGAGCTTAGCGCTGGGAGCCTGCAGGGCAGCCACCGAGTGATTTATCCAGGGTCCCCTTCTAGACTTCACTATTGGCACGTGGTTAATGGGAACGGGATTTAGGGACCCAGTGCTGGGATGGTCTTTTACTGTTCTTCAGAGCAAAGTCCTGTGAACCTTGACAGGTAGTACACTCAGCTCTTAGGTTTGAAGGCTCGCTTGCTCCTGTCTCTGTGGCTGGCCCACACCTAACTGCCATGTTGGTTTTCTCCACTGCTTTTCTGACGGCTTCACGGTGGGAAACCTGCTGTGTCCATACCAGCAAGCCCTTTCTTTGTAAAAGCGGCAAGAAGGTAACCTCATTCTAACTTGGTGGTTCTTTTTTCCTTTCCTTTTGCAAAGAATGCTTTTGCCGGGGGTATGGGAGGCTGTAGGGGTTTTGAATCCATGGAAACTTAATCCCTGTGTGTCTAGCAAACAGGCGCCTTGGAGCAGCGGCATTCCATGCGGCCTGTGGCACCCGCTTCTGTGGCCCTCGAGGGCCCGCCCTCTAGGGTGCTCAGTGCTGTGTCTGAGCCCTAGCCGGCCTGTCTGCCGTATTCCCCATCACTCTCTATTTCTCTCACATGGTACTAACCCACCTAGAGTAGGTTACATTTAATGGGGTGAGAAAAATCCACACCGTAGGAGAAAAGTCTCAGGTGAGGTCAAAATGCTTCCTCCCAGGAGAGAAAATGATTTTTTCTCCACTCTGGCTCCCACACCGAAAATTCATACAAAAGAGCTCTTTTTATGTTTGATGTATTGCCTTTAAAAAGCAAACCTTTCATGTTTTTTCGTTTTTGGTTCATACCTCTTGGCCGACCCAGCAGGAACTTGGCAGTTGGTGAGCAGCTTCTCGCAAATGCTGAAAGCGGTCTCCCTGAGTAGCCACCGCTGCCCAGAGCCTGGGCTGTGCGGGCCGGCGGGTGCTCGGCCCCATCGGGGTGGGGATCTGCATGTTGTTACCCCGGACATCCTAGGTGGGGGTTCCTTATGCAATTCTTGCCTCTTGGTATATATTTGAATTGGTTTTTTTTTTTTTTTTTTTTGGACAGAGTCTCGCTGTATTGCCCAGGCGGTAGTGCAGTGGCACAATCTCGGCTTACTGCAATCTCTGCCTCCTGGGTTCAAGCAATTCTTCTGCCTCAGCCTCCCGAGTAACTGGGGCTATAGGCGTGCACCCAGCTAATTTTTTGGTACTTTTAGTAGAGACAGGGTTTCACCATGTTGACCAGGATGGTCTCGATCTCCTGACCTCGTGATCTGCCTGCCTCGGCCTCCTGAAGTGCTGGGATTACAGGCATGAGCCACCGCGCCCGGCCTTGAATTGTTTTTATAACAGAAGATGCTTCTTAGGGTTACCCGAGGCATGGTTAGTAGGTTTTATTTTGGACAAGCCCGTATGTTGCTCTTTTTTTCTATTATGATTCATGTCCCAAAAGATCTTTGCTGAGGTATATTTAACCCACTGTAAATACAAGCAAGCTCAAACGAAGGCCCCCCTACATCTATCGTTTCATTTTCTTCTGTTTACAAAGCACATTTCCCTACACCCAGATTCTTTGCCAACACCACAGCCAAATCAACACAGATGGGCCAAATGGTGGATGGAATGGCTTCAGAACATTTTGCTGACTTCCTCATTTTTTTGCATGGTGAGAACACCAAAATTCTGCCATCAGCTGCTTCCAGAAACTGAAGTGCTCTTCAGGCTGATGGAAATGCTACCCTGCCCGAGTGGTTAACAGCAGCTTCTGATCCATCTTCCTGGGCAGACAGCCCCCCTTGCTGTCTCAGCCTTGACAGCCCAGATTAGAGCATTCCTGCTTCCTTTTGCGTCTTTCTCTGTGGATGAGCAGAAGCCCAAGATCCTGGGAAAGGCAGCCGGATACAAAATATGTCTAATGTGGTTGTTTTCTGTCTTTAGTGTGAATGCAGGAGCCAAGGTTGCGTCACAGGACCCCACTTCCTAATCCTTCACCATTTTGGTGTGCTTGTTTGTTAGCTGTTTTCACCCTCTGCATCAGCCAACAAACAAACCACCAAAATGGGTTTTAATGATGATTCCCAGGATGGGCAAGGATGTAATGAAACAGGTACTTCTAAGCCTTGTTCAAACCCTAGTGGGAGTGTACAGTAGAGCAACCTTTTGAAAAGCAATGTGGCAGTGGGCATCAGGAGTTGTAAAAAGTTAATATCCTTGACACAGTAATCCTACTTCTAGTAATCTACCCCTAAGAAATGATCAGATACACGGGAAAGTTCATGCTCACAAAGATGTATAGTTAAGTACTCTGTACACACTCACTCAGTGGAGTATTATTGTCCATCAGCAGAAAGACTGTGGCAAGATACAGAAATGCTCAAACCAATTAAAGTAAAAAGCAGGTTTCAATAAATTATTAATTAATAGATTAAAATCTTAAAACATACATCTTTGAGAAAGGACTAGAAAATACGCAAGGTGGCATTGTGTTAGCATATGTGATGAAATCTTTTGTTTCTGTTTTCCAGACTGTTGGGATTTCTCTCATAATGTTTAAAATTAACAAACTGAATATCCTATACACTTCTGACCATGGTAAAGGGAGACATTACTTTGGTCTTTGCTAATTTAGAATTTGTGATTGTCTTGACACAGATTAAATGGAAATTTCCTAGTTTATGGACGCAAACAAAATTACAGGGAAAACGTGCAGATTACTTGAGTAGATCAAGCCCAAAGCCATACTCTGGTACAATTTTAATTAAATGTATTTAAAATAAGTAGAACTGCATTTAAAAAAATGTTTTTCACCACATCACTCTACAGTTTTCTGACTTACTGATTTCATTCTGTTTGTAACATTAAATGGATGAGGCGGTATGTTCTGTTTTAAGAAGTCAAACAACCACCCTGGGCAACATAGCAAGACCCTGTCTCTAGAAAAATTTGAAAAATTAGCCAGCCATGGTGGCATACATCTATGGTCCCCGTTACTTGGGAGGCTGAGGTGGGAGGATGGCTTGAGCCCAGGAGGTCAAGCCTGCAGTGAGCTATGATTGCACCACTGCACTCCAGCCTGGGCAACAGAATAAGATTCTGTCTCAAAAAAAAAAAAAAAGAAAAACATTAAAAGAAGTAGAGCAAAACAAATCATATCAGGTGGCTATCATGGCCGTAGGAGATGGGTCTTTTTATTGCCTTTTTCTATTAGGATAATCAAGATACTCAGTTACTAACTAGAGTGACTCTTTCATACCCACTAGAACTTTCCTAATCATAGAATGTATTCCTAATCTTTCTGCCCCTTCCCCTGCAAAAAAGTGCCCCACAAAAACAATGAAATCCAACTACTAGCAATTAACGAGCTCTGTCACATGACTGCTCCCCAGTCTCCAGGAAGTGAGAGTTATTCATCTTTACCAAAGAAGTTATTCATCCTCACTGAAGTTCCTTTGAGTTTTTATAACTTCAGGATCCTTTTAATAACACACTCATTTTATATAATAATATCCAACTGTAATGCAGGGCATAAACCTCTCTCCCGGACCCTACCCACAGCTCCTCCTCCCATACTCATTACAGCTCTGGTCTGTAGCAGGAACTTTAATCTTCCTCTTTGCATTTTAATGCTTATCGTAAAAAACATTATGAGAAGTTCCAGGCAGTTTCATTTCGTGAAAGCACAGCCAGCAATCTTGATTTCGTTAGAATGTTAAGCTCTGTTTACTGTTCTTGGCTTTATGAGGGTCATTTCTCGGGCCAGCGTGTAGCAGTAGGTCTGGAGGCCCGTCAGCCCCAACTTCCGACGGAGAAGCCACTGGGGTCCCCGCTGTTGACAAAGGGTCGCTCTGCAGTGTTGGTGTTTGCCTCGCTCCCGGGCGGGCCCTGTGCAGCTGAGTCATGAGTCACAGCGTGAATGGGAGTGAGGTGTGCCCATCAGCTCTGCCAGTGGCACGTGCTCTTCGGGGACATTCAGGAAGACGCTTCACTGAGCATTTGGTATGAGTGTGGAAAGGACCTGTGCACAGAACAGCTTCAGGAAGACAAAATAGCATCTGTAGGAAATACCTCAGTTTTATCTTTTGTGGGGAGTGGTGGCCCCACAGTTTTGTAGAAGCTTGAGGGAGTGGAGGGAATCCAGCAAAATGGACATGGAGTAAACCTATGATCAAATTCAAGCCAGCTAGAGGGATGCAAAGCAAAGGAAATAACCAAGCAGCAGGGTCTCCCCAGAAAGCCCTAGCCGCCCTGGTGGTGGGTAGCAGTTGTGTCTGGTCATCGGCACAGGTGACCTGGATATTTTATCAGCCAGGGAACAACAAAAAGCAGCAGCCACTGTCTGCATAACCCTGGCAGCTGGTCAGGTGTCTTCACAGGTCTTTTCCTCCTTTCTTAACTCTCCGTAGGGTCATGCGAGGTAGGAAGGAGAGAGCTGAGTTCTCCTTCTGCAGAATATCCTTGTGGTTGAGTGCCTCAGACAAGGAAGCAGCGCTTGATTGTAAAATGGCTGTATCTGGAATGTAGGTGCCGCCTCCTCTCCTAGAAGAGAGACTGCAAAGGAGGTTTCCATCATGTCCATTTGATGATGAAAAAAGAAACCAGGGGAGAAGAACCAGTGTGGCTGCATGCCCACAGTGCCCTGCTCAGGGCTCTGATGCAGCTCTTTATTCCCTAGGTGCCCTGGGCATTGAAGGGTTTGGGTCCAGTTTTATCTACAAGGAGATAAGGCTTAGCATAGGCAGGTAACCCCAGTGGGTCTTCCCAGCCAAGTGCCTCTGTGGGGTCTTCCGTGCTTCCTGGCTACGGCGGGGGCTCCTTGAACCAGCAGCCATCACGGTTAGGAGCAGAGGCCGTGCTGGAGTGCAAATGGCCCACCCAAGAGGTGCCTCGTCCCACAGTGGCCCTGGAGGACTGCTCTTGGAGGAACATCCAAAACTGAGCTGGACCTGCACTTGGAGCAGACGTGGCAGTGCCGCGGCACGCCGACACCCACAAGCCCATGCTCACGCATGTCCTGTCAGAAACCTGGGAAGTCCATGCTCTTATGTGCTCAGTGCTTCTTGGCCCCGAAAGTTCCCATGTTGAAATGTGGCTGCACGCAGTGCTGCCTGTGGATGGAATTATGAACTGTGAAGGCCAGCTTCATTCTGCCTACATGCTCACATCTTCCAGTGCACTTGGGGGTGTGCTGTGCGCCGACCTCCCCTTTCAAAGTGAGTCATCCCCACCCGGACTCTGACACCTCTGTTGTCCCTACTCCTTAAAAGACCCAAGGCCTTGTATCACGCGTTCTCCTTCCCCTCGATGTCATTTCTCCCTGGCTGATCACACGTTCAGTGAGAATGCAATTTTGCTTACGATTTCTTTGGATCCTCCCATATAGCTATATGGCACTTTAATTCATAGGAATCCAATAAACATACATTTATTATTAAAAACTCCACTGACTCTCTGTCATTTCAGATGGTTCAAGATGCCTTTCCCTCCCCAGATTTTTTAGGAAAAAGTGAAACAAAGAAAATACATGGAAAAGATTTATGTGTTTGGTTGGGGGGAGGGGAAATTAAACTTCTCATAATAGTTTTTAAATTAAATTTTGTGCTCGTCCAAATCCTTTCCTTCTCCACCCCTTCCTCTGATATTCCCTCACTCGTTAAAGCCCAAGATTTTGATGGTATTCACAGGGAAGCTGATTTACTGGAATAAAGAAGTTCTTTAAGTTTTACATTTTGGAACGTTCCCAGTGCGTCTGAACCTGGGTTTCAGATTTTACTGGCATTTTGTTGGCAGAGTGGCCTTTGGAGCGCTTCCTTATTTGAGCATGTTTCCTGACACCTCTGGCGGTATGGTACTGTGTTTTTTAGATTTAAAAAAAAAAGCTTAAATAGAAAAGCATACATAAACATATACAGAAGATTGATTATAAGATGTCAAGCAAAATAAAAGAGCAGCAAACACTCTCAACAATTAACAAATGGGAAGCATTTTCTTTTTAACGGAGCAGGAAGAGGCAGGATGAAGGCAAAGAGACAGGATGAAGGAGGGCGATGGTTCGGGAAACCTGGGAAAGGGCAGCTTTTCATCTGGGCCCATTCTCCTCTCCTAGCAGAAGCGTTCCTGTTGAAATCGGGTTGAGGATACAGCCCACCCCTCCCTGCTCGATACCTGCAGCCATCAGGGCTGCAGACAGACAAGGATCCAACTCGGAATCCTGTAGAAGGGAAACACACGATGGAGGTGTCCCAGAGACGGGAGTTCTGCCACCTGGGCCTGAACGAGCAAGGGAGGAAAGAGTACTTTCCAAAGACTCAAAGTTGGGAACGGGGTGGGTGAGATTCAGAGTCCTAAAGCTAGCATCCTGCTTCTTGGGGAAACCTAAGAGCATGGTCCACAGATACCAGGATCAAGGCCAGGATACACCCACTGCCTCCACTGCTATAATACTTAGCATTGTCCTGCAGATGTTACCCAATCCAAGTGGACCCAGGAGGCAACTGGAGACGTAAGAATCGGAAAACAGGCCGGGCACAGTGGCTCACACCTGTAATCCCAGTACTTTGGGAGGACGAGTCGAGTAGATCACCTGAGGTCAAGAGTTCAAGACCAGCCTGGCCAACATGATGAAACCCCGTCTCTACTAAAAAAAACAAAAACAAAAACAAAATTAGCCAGTCATGGTGGCAGGTGCCTGTAATCCCAGCTACTCAGGAGGCTGAGGCAGGAGAATTGCTTGAACCCGGGAGGTGGAGGTTGCAATGAGCCCAGATCACACCATTGCACTCCAGTCTGGGGGACAAGAATGAGACTTCATCTCAAAAAAAAGAAAATTTGGAAAAGAAGTAAAACTCTATTTGTGGATGATATTATAGTATATCTGGGAAACCTCGAGACTAAATGATCAAACTAAACTCAAACAGTGCAAGAATTCAATAAGGGAACAGGATATAAAATGTCTTGCCAGCACAGAACCCACCCAGAAGCACGAACCCACCCAGGTCTCAGGGGGTCAGCCCCCACAGGCAGAGAGCCAGGAGAGATGGGTAGAAAATGGAATTGGGGGCAAGGGATGGAAAATAACCATTTGAATGAAAATCCGTTATAGAACTGGATTCCGAACCAGGTTTCGTTCACGAGGGCCATAAACCCAGCGTGTCGAGGAGCAAAACCCTGCCTGAAAGAAAGAGGCCCCTTGTCTCACTGAGTGAAGAGTTAAGCTGGTGCTAAGCATCCCAGGCAAACGAGCTCTGGCATGTTGGTTGATCTCTGGCAGGGCAGGGTGCAGGGAAGGCTCTGGAGAGAGGTGGGAGCCGCAAGAGGGAAAGGAGGGTGACACACAGGGCGTCAGGGTGGTGAAAGGCACACTGGTTTCCAGGCCAGCTGGCAAGCAGGGCATTCTTCCTCATAATTACCCTGAAGGCGACGGTACCTGGGGTGGAAAGCAAGGGCCCCAGTGGCTGGGGGGAGCCGCCCTTCTGCAGGGAGGAATTCCTTACCTTCACGTTTCTTTGTTCGCCCAGATGTTTCAGACGCCTCTTCACTTTGCAGGTAGAGAAACTTCTTCTTATTAGTATTATAACTTATGTAAATTTAATAAGGAAAATGAAGTATTTGAAGCAGAATGCATACAGAGTTGGGAAAATACCTATTCAGACACGTAGCACAGAACTGATGAACTTGACCTCGAAGCTAAGATGACTCTGTTTCAGTTCTCAGAAAAAAAAAAGATCAAGAACACCATTTTGATTTTATTGTTTGGAAGTAAATTTCCAGAACTTTCTAGAAAGCCCGATAACCTCCAGGACTGTTAAACTTACACAAATGCATTTTAAGAGGCTGGCTGGCTGGGTGTGGTGGCTCACGCCTGTAATCCCAGCACTTTCCCAAGACGAGGTGGGCAGACCATCTGAGGTCAGGAGTTTAAGACCAGCCTAGCCAACAGGGCAAAAGCCTATCTCTACTAAAAATATAAAAATTAGCCAGGCATGGTGGCGGGCACCTATAGTCCCAGCTACTTGGGTGGCTGAGGCTCAAGAATCACTTGAACCCAGGAGGTGGAGGTTGCAGTGAGCCAAGATCATGCCACTGCACTGTAGGCTGGGCAAAGAGCAAGACTCTGTCTCATTTAAAAAAAAAAAAAAAAAAAGCTGGTGGTGTTTCTACCTTGAGATTCTGTTTTGATAGAAGCAAAAGATTCTTTCCTAGTGAGGCAGAAGATGAGCCTCTGAGCCAGGCAAACCTGGTTGACTGTTCTGTGATCTCACCAGGCCGCTTCTCCCATGTAGCTTCCACTTGTCAGCAGTAAAATGAGATTACTTGACAATGATCGTGTCTTGAGAGTCATTGGGACATTTAAATGAGAATATTGCTCATACCAAGGGTTCGTCATGTGGGTGGGTGCTCAGTCAAAGGAGCCATTGGCTTGCAGGCAGTGTGGAATCTTGAGATCTATAGCCGAAGACACCCCTTCCCTATGGCCTATCCATTCATTCATTTATAAGACCTTGGAGAAATCTTACAGTGAGTGGAAAGATGGTGCCGTGTTGGCTGGTGTGCTCACTGTTAGAAGCCTGCAGTATTGAGGTGGCAGTCGAGTGTGTGTGTGTGTGTGTGTGTGTGTGTGTGTGTGTGTGTGTTTGCGTGATACACCAGCCCTTACTATGCCTCATGGGGCTAAAAACGACATCTAGCAGGCCTGACATCTGGTGATCATGAATGAAGCCACTGTAGGGAGACAGAACACCAGCAGGGACTCAGACACACTAAGTGACCGTCTTCCACATCATGGCACTTCTGGTGCACACTTTGTGTCGGAATGCCTATTCTTTGTTCCTTTCCCCCTCTTCTTTGTCCCCGACTACCAACCCCACTCTGGCTCTAGAACATGAAAACGCTCCATTTGTGGGACTGTTGTTGTGCTGTCCTAGTAAATATGAAAATAATCCGATACTTCATTTCAATCATTGAAGGAACCAGAGGAAAATTACTGCCTCTTTGATGTTGTAGCTCTGGAAAATTTTTAAAAGAAATGTAGGTAAAAAGAAAAGTCATTGAAAACTAGCTTTGGGAGCAGTGGTTTAGAACCCCAGTCTTTGGACCAGCTGCATTCTAATCATCTGGGACACACCAAAGCTCTGGCTCTGGAGGCTGGGACTGAGAGGGGATCTGGGGTCTTAGTATCAGTTTGTTTTTGCTTTGTGTTTTACAACTGTGGGCGATTCTGCAGTGCAGCATTGTTTGAGAGCCTAGCTCTGGAGGCAGCTTTGTGACCTTGATGATATGGCCAGAAACCCATGCTTGTCGAGGTGGTAGCTCCTAGCAAAGACTGAGCCATTTGTTAAAATTCAGCAAAAGGTATTGATACAATACAAAACATTTAAATATGTTCTCATTTGTTTCTGGATGTTTTCTTTGTTTTTGTTTTGTTTGTTTGTTTCTTTGAGACAGAGTCTTACTGTGTCGCCCAGGCTGGCATGCAGTGATGCGATCTTGACTCACTGCAACCTCTGCCTCCCGGGTTCAAGCGATTCTCATGCCTCAGCCTCCCTCCCAAGCAGCTGGAATTACAGGCCCACACCACCACGCCCAGCTAATGTTTGTATTTTGGGTAGAAATGGGGTTTCACCATGTTGGCCATGCTTGTCTCCAACTCCCGACTTCAAGTGATCCATCTGCCTCAGCCTCTCAAAGTGCTGGGATTAACAGGCATGAGCCACCACACCTGGACTAAAGGGTAGACTTTTTAACAGTGGTCCTGGGACAATCTGATAGACTTTTGGACAAGAAGATAAAATCATACCTTCATTAAACACAAGAATGAACTCCAAATGGATCAGGAATCTAAATTTTAAAAATGAAATCCTTTAAGTACTAGAAATAAGTGGATGAATTCCTGTAGAACCCAGGCATAGGGAAAGGTTCTCTAAACATGACACAAAAAATGAGGCAATAAAAAAATATTGATATATTTGACTACATAAAATTTTAAAAATAAATAACTTTTGGGTCAGGCATGGTGGCTTACAGCTATAATCCTAGCACTTTGTGAGGCTGAGGCATCACTTGAGCCCAGGAGTCCAAGATCAGCCTGAGCAACATGGCAAAAACCTGTCTCTACAAAATACAAAAAAAATTAGCCAGATGTAGTGGTGCATGCCTGTGGCCCCAGCAACTCAGGTGGCTGAGGTGGGAGGATCACTTGAGCCCAGGAGGTTGAGGCTGCCGTGAGCTGCACTTCAGTCTGGGCAACAGAGGGAAACCCTGTCTCCAAAAAAAAAAAAAAAAAAAAAACCCTCACAAAAAACAACTTTTGCATGGCAAAAAAGCACCATCAGCAAAATCAAAAGATAAGTGACAAACTGGGTGGCAATATTTGCAACAGACACCACAGATAAAGCACTAGTATTCTCTGATAAAGTGGTCCCCAACCTTTTTGGCACTGGGAACCAGTTTCATGGAAGACAGTTTTTCCATGGACAAGGTGCAGGGGGATGGTTTCGGGAGGATTCAAGTCCGTTACGTTTCTTGTGCCCTTATTTATGTATTATTATTAGATTGGAATATATAATGACATAATTGTACAATGCACAGTAATGTAGACAGTGGGAGCCCCGAGCTTGTCTTCCTGCAACTGGATGATCCCATCCGGGGGTGATGGAGACAGAGACACCTGAAGGCTGTTGCTTACGTCCGATCTACGCTGTAATCACTCTTTGGTTGCTGTCATTGCAGAAAACCCTGCTTCACAAAGATAGGATGTTGGAAATGGAAGCAGGTTTTCCAGTGCTTTTCTGGCACCCTCAGGATATTCTGCCTTGACTTTAATCCAGAATGTATGGAGATTTGAAGTTGTCGCAGACGTACTTTTAAGGCCACCTGATGCAGCTGTACAATCGAAGTGCATCAGCTCACTTGCCACCATGAAGCCTGCAGCTTAATTGTCTCCTGCCACTCACTGAGAGGGTTTTGATACAAGTCTGCATGCAGTTGATTGATTATGGTCTCTGTGCAGTCAGGCCCCTCTGCTAATGTTAATCTGTATTTGCAGCCGCTTTCCAGTGCTGGTAACACTGCCTCAGCTTCACCTCAGATCATCGGGCCTTAGATTCTCATAAGGAGTACGCAACCCAGATCCCTCGCACGGGCACTTCACAACAGGGTTCGCACTCCTATGAGAATCTAATGCTGCCGCTGATCTGACAGGAGGCGGTGCTTGCTAGCTATGGGGAGAGCTGTAAATACAGATGAAGCTTTGCTAGCTCGCTTGCTCACCCGCCTGCCCACCCGTCTGTCCATCCGCTCGCCTTCTGCTGTGCAGCCCAGTGGTGGGGGTGTGGTGGAGCTGGAAACTCTGCCCTAATATATAAGAAACTCTTAAAAATAGCCGGAAGAGATGAGCTGGTAATTGACTGTATATACACACACACATGCACACACACTCACCACTGTCCATTGGTGAGGCTGTAGGGAAACAGGTGTCTCTGTGTGGCTGGTGCAGAAGTGGGGGTTCTGGCAGAATCTCATAAAGGTACCAGTGTATTTACCTTCTGGCTCAGCATCCCACTTCCAGTAATTGACCCTGAAGATATACCTCCAGCAGTATAAAAATACGTGCAAATAAGAGTGTTCATTATACTGTCCTTTTAGGAACTACCAAATGCCTATACATAAGAGAGTGGTTGAAGAAGCTGTGCCACACCCACAGAATGGGGTCAGCTCAGCTTGAAGAAACAATGAGGAAGAGCTTTGGGAACTTACAGAGTGCTTCCAGGGTATATTAAGTGCAGGGGAGCGGGGAAGGCAAAAGAGTATCTACAAAATGGTAACTTTCTTAAGGAAGAAAAGGAAACAAGAAAATATGCGTGTATCTGTTCAGTTGTGCAAAAAGAAACACAGGAAGAATAAACCAGAAACAAATGAGATTTTGATTTTCCATTTACAGAAAGGAGGTGGCGTGGGAGGCCTGGGTAGAAGGGATGGGTAGGGGAGCATGACACTTTCCAGAGTATACCTGTCTGTCTACGGTTCCGACTCTGAGCCAGGCTAAACAATGAAAAAAGAAATCATGATTGGTGGGGTTTGGGTGTGGAGGTAAAATGGAATAAAAAAGTACAGTTAAACCTCACCCCGTTTCAGACAAAATAACCAGTGAAGGGGAAGAAAAGAACAAACCCAGGGAGATATTCAACACACTATGTGAATATATACCCTCAGGCAAAGGGCAAAAAGAGCTGTAAGCAAATGTCGCACGCTAGTAAGTGTGGTTTCACAGTAACGCGGATCAGCGCTGCCGAGACCACTTTCCCCTGTGGATTAGGGCACTGAGCAAATGAATAAATAGTGCAGATAATGTGAGCCAGATTTCTCACTACTGGAGAAAGAATTTAGGAATATGGAAAAGGGGGAGGCTAGAATGAACCTTGTGGTATTGGATTGGATTGGAGTTTATGCTGAATTCCTGGAGTTGATGATGAACTCATGGTTTTTAAACTGAATGGATGGATGGATAGATCAAATAGAGAAAGAAGATGAGAATAGAGAGAAAGGAAGGGAGAAGGAAAGAAGGAAGGAGAGAAAGAGGGAGGGAGGGGAGGCTGGCTGGAAATACAGTTGAACCTTGATTCATCAGTGGTATGAACTGCAAGAGTCTACTATACAGGGAATTTTTTCAGCCAAAGCAGATTACTCATGGAATGTGAAACTTATGTATATGGAGGGCCAATTTTTTTGTGTACTCAGGTTCCACAGAGCTGATTGTGGGACTTGGGAGGCAGTCCTGGAACGAATCCTCCATGAATACCGAGAGACAGTTATAATGCATAGATATTCCCTAGACATACATATGCACATTTTCTGTCTCTTTCTTAGTTCCCAGTTTTGTTTTAAATACCATTTTTCACCAAAAGGAACCAGAGCTCTTTGGAGAA
This sequence comes from Cacajao melanocephalus, assembly GCA_963573385.1. Taxonomy (NCBI): domain Eukaryota; kingdom Metazoa; phylum Chordata; class Mammalia; order Primates; family Pitheciidae; genus Cacajao; species Cacajao melanocephalus. Next base: position 91,520 of record CAUYLG010022306.1, read on the forward strand.
ATAGCTGATTCCAGGGCTGGGGCTGAGAAAGTTCAAGATGAGCCTAGAACCTCTTATGCCAGAAAGTAGGGACCTCTTATGCTGAAAGATGACTGAGACACACCAGGAGGACCCAGGAGCCAGGCTGAAGGAGCTTCCACTTGCCAGATCTGTGGCAATTTGAGCACCAAAATAAATAATAATAGGAAGGCATACAATCTATTGAATAAAATAAGAATCCATAAGTCTACTCTGATATAAATAAATTAAAAGACAGTAAGTGGAGGGGAGAAGAAAAAGTTACTCTTGACAGTAGAAGTCAGCAAGTGAATAGAGAAGAAATGATGGTTCAGAAACATCTATTTGGCAACCATCAAGTAAATAATTGATTCAAGGCCAGGTGCGGTGTCTCACATGTGTAATCCCAGAACTTTAGGAGGCTGAGGCAGGCAGATCACCTGAGGTCAGGAGTTCGAGACTGGCCTGGCCAACATGGTGAAACCCTGTCTCTACTAAAATACAAAAATTAGTTGGGCGTGGTGGCACTCGCCTGTAATCCAAGCTACTCGGGAAGCTGAGGCAGGAGAATTGCTTGAACGCAGGAGATGGAGGTTGCAGCGAGTGGACACCATGCTACTGCATTCCAGCCTGGGTGACAGAGTGAGACTCCATCTCAAATATAATAATAATCATAATAATAATTGATTCAAGCAAGAATCATTTATGGATACCAAAACTAGTAGATTGAATTTCATGAGAAATAGATTTATCTCCCCAGAAGTGCTTATTAATTGCAAAGGAAATTCAGTGGGAAAACATGGCACAAGCCACATCACCTTGTGGATCCAAGTTAACATCCTTGGTGTTAGGACGAGACAGCACTGCCCGCCTTTCGACATCAGGCACTGAGGTGACAACGTCGCTTCCGTGTATTCCTGCTAGAGAGGTACACCCAAGTCTTCTAATGGGGCTGTCAGATTATCTAAACTGAGGGATGTATGACAAAATAACTGCCCCTGCTCTTCCAAAAATGTCTGAATCATGAAAGACAAAAGTAAGACTAAGAAACTGAACCAGATTTAAGGAGACGTGGCAACGCAGTGCATCAGATGATCCTAGTTTGGACCCTAGACCGGAAAAAAGAGCATTGTTACTAGGACAATGGATAAAATTTGAATACATTCTATCGGTGAAGTCTGGGGTTGGCAAAGTCTGGCCGTTGGGACAGACCTGGCCTGCTGCCAGCTTTCATGCCACATAAGAGCTAAGCATGTTTTTTACAGGGTTGGAAAAACATTTTAAAGAAGAAAATTTATATGACACTTTGGGAAAGGCGAAACTATAGAGATAGTAAAAATACCAGTGGTTGCCAAAGGGTCTGGGGAAAGGAAAGGATGGAGGGATGAATAAGGGAGGCACAGGGAATTTTTAGGGCAGGGAAACTAGTCTGTGTGATGCTAACATGGTGGCCACAAGATGTGGTGCATTTATCAAAACCATAGCATGGACAGCACAAAGCACGAACCCTAACGGAAGCAGTGAGCTTTAGGTCACAATCCTGTACCAACACTGCTTCAGAAATGGTAACCAGTGGCCACACCAAGGCAAGATGTGAAGCCGGGCGCGGTGGCTCAGCCTATAATCCCAGCACTTTCGGAGGCCAAGGTGGGCAGATCACGAGGTCAAGAGATCGAGACCATCCTGGCCAACATGGTGAAACCCCATCTCTACAAAAAAATACAAAAATTAGCTGGGCATGGTTGTGCACACCTGTAGTCCCAGCTACTTGGGAGGCTGAAACAGGAGAATCGCTTAAACCCAGAAGGTGGAGGTTGCAGTGAGCCAAGATCTTGCCACTGCACGCCAGCCTGGCAACAGAGCGAGACTCTGTCTCCAAAAAAAAAAAAAAAAAAAAAAAGATGTGAATCATAAGGACACTGTTTTGGGGAAGGGGACATAATGTGAACTCTTTCTGCACAATTTTTCTGTAAACCTGAAGTTGCTCTAAAAAATAAAAAAACGATTACTTAAAAAGATTATATTGTGATACATGACCATTATGTAAAATTCAAATGTTTCTTTGTTTCTGTCCGTAAGTGTTAAAACACAGACGTGGCTGCTTTTGCCTTCGGACAGCAGGTTTGAGCGGTGGAGCACACAGACCGTACGGCCTGCAGAGCCTACGGTATTTACTCTCTGACCTGTGACAGAAAATTTGGCTGACCTCTGGATTAGATAATAGTGTTGTATCAATGCTCTTGACTTCCATAATTGTACTATAATTAGGTAAGATAATACCCTGGGTTTTTAGGACAATACACAGAAGTATATAGGGATACAGAGACATTAGGACTGCAGCTTACTCTCAAATGGTTCAGAAAAAATGATGGCTAGACAGATGGACAAAGCATATGTGATAAAAAGTGAACCTTTAGGAAACCTGGGTGCAGTGTGAAGGGCATATAGGAATGCTTTGTACTCTTCCTGCAACTTTTCTTTAAGTCTGATATTATTTCGAAGTAAAAGGTTAAAAAAAAAAAAAGTAGTATAAACCTTAGAACCAACCAGAACTTGATTTGAGTTCCTGGTTTGCTGGCTGTGTGGCTTTATGGAAGTGGTTTTGCCTTCCTGAGACCGTCTTCTTGTCTGTGAGGAAGGTCATCTCAGCTGTGGAAGGCTTGGATGAGATCACACACCTAAAATGCCACTCATGGCACAAAAAGCTGGCATTAATTCCAGGCGACCAGTTGAAACATCTATCTGGTGCCTGCAGGAAAACTGTTTGCAGATGTCTGCTTGCTGTGTAGTCAGTAAGCGTCAGTGTCCCCCTTCTGAAGTGGCAGCAGCACTTCCCAGTAGCAGACCCTCTTTGGGGGCAGATGACTTGTGGTCATGGTTTGTGGACACTCTCCCCCGGGAGCTGCTACACACCCCGTTGTAGAAGATGGACATATTTACGAGATCTGACCAGTCCGAAAGGTGGGTTGAGAGGACCGTGTGGTCTGGAGACTCCTGGCGGAGGAGTGGGGCCCGATGATCTGAGTGCTGGTGCAGAGGCGCAGTGAAGGCTTGCCGTCAGAGGCAGGGAGCTACTGCCAGGGCTGCCACTGAGGTCCAGCCACAGAGGTGGCTGTGGGCACCACAAGAATTTCCGTCTACAGAAGCTTCTTTGCTCATCTGTAAATTTTGTAATAGCACCAGTTTAAGATAGAAGGCGCTGGATGCTCAGACGTCTAGTATTCTTTTTTTTTTTAAACTTTTTTTTTTAAAGAAAAAGAGAGGAAAGAAAGAGTGAAAGAAAGAAAAAAAAGAATGTACGAGAGAAAGAAAGAGGAAGAGAAAGAGGGAGAGAGAACGGGATTCTTGTTCTATTGCCCAGGCTAGAATGCAGTCTAAAAATGGGTATTA
>CAUYLG010022307.1:0-120217 GCA_963573385.1 Cacajao melanocephalus
TCTCTCCCTCCCTCACTTTTTTTTTTTTTTTGGTCTCTTTCTTTGTGCATTTCGTTTTGTGTAGTTTTTCTAATGTATTTTCAAGTTCACTGAGTTTTTTTCTTCTGCAGTATATACTCTGCTGTCAGTCCCATCACTCTATCTTGTGTGTTTTTCATTTTAGAAATTGTATTTTTCATTTATTACATTTTTTATTTGGGTCTTGTTTTTCTTCTCATTATGTTCATGCTCACTTCTGCCTTGCTGAGTATATACACACAAGAGGTGCACCTTGGAAATATTGTGGGTTTGGTTCCAGACCACTGCAGTGGAGTAAATAACACAATAAAGCCAGTCACATGATTTTTTTTGATTTGCCAGTGCTTATAGAGTTATGTATACACTATACTGTAGTCTATAAAGTGTGCAATAGTATTATGTCTAAAAAACAACATATATACTTTAATTAAAAATAGTTTATTGCTACAAAATTCTAACAGTCATCTGAGCTTTTAGCAAGTCGTCTTTTTGCTGGTGAAGCATTTTGTCTCAGTGTTGATGGCTGCTGACAGGTCAGGGTGGTGGTGACTGAAGATTGGGGTGGCTATGGAACTTTCTTAAAAGAAGACAGTAATGAAGTTTGCCACATAAACGGACTCTTCTTTTCATGAAAGATTTCTCTGTAACATTTATCAGATGCTACAGGGAAATAGAACTTCTTCCAAAATTGGAGTCAGTCCTCTCAAAATCTGCTGCTGCTTTGTCAACTAGGTCTGTGTAATATTCTAAATCCTTTGTTGTCATTTTAACAGTGTTCACTTCTTCACCAGGAGTAGATTCCATTGAAGGAAACTGATTTCTTTCCTCATCCATAAGAAGCAATTCCTCATCCATTCAAGTTATATCATAAGATTGCAGCAATTAAGTCACATCTTTAGGTTCTACTTCTAATTCTGATTCTCTTGCTATTTTCACTACATCTTAATTTACCTCTCTTGAGGTCTTGAACCCTTCCAAGTCATCCTTGTGGGTTGGAATTCACTTCTTCCAAACTCCTATTAAGGTTGATATTTTGACCTTTTCCCATGAATTGAGCTTTTTTTTTTTTTAAAGACAGAGTCTCACTCTGTCAGCTAGGCTGGAGTGCAGTGGTGCAGTCTCGGCTCACTGCCACCTTTACCTCCCAGGTTCAGGCTATTCTCCTGCCTCAGCCTCCTGCGTAGCTGGAATTACATGCGTGCGCCACCACACCTAGCTAATTTTTTTGTATTTTTAGTAGAGACAGGGTTTCACCATCTTGGCCAGGCTGGTCTCAAACTCCTGACCTCAGGTGATCCACCTGCCTCAGCCTCCCAAAGTGCTGAGATCATAGGCATGTGCCACTGCGCCTGGCTGCAAATGTTCTTAATGACATCTGAAATGGTGAACCTTTCCAGAAGGTCTTCAACTTCCATTGCCCAGATCCGGTAGAGGAATCACTATCTGTGGCAGCTACAGCCTTTCAAAATGTATTTCTTTAGTATTAAGAGTTGAGGCTGGGCGTGGTGGCTCATGCCTGTAATCCTCACATTTTGGGAGGCTGAGGTAGGTGAATCATTTGAGCCCAGGAGTTCAATACCAGCCTGGGCAAGACAGTGAAACCCGGTCTCTACAAAAAATATATATATAAAAAATTAGCTGGGTGTGGTGGTGCACACCTATAGTCCCAGCTACTTGGGAGGCTGAGGTGGGAGGATTGCTTGAGCCTGACAGGCAGAGGTTGTAGTGAGCCATGATCATGCCACTGCACTCCAGCCTGGACAACAGAGCCAGACCCTGTCTCAAAAAGAAAAAAAAAAAGACTTGAAAGTCAAATTACTTCTTGATCCACAGGATGAATGAATGTTGTGTTGGAAGGCATGAAAACAACATTCACCTTTTTGTACATCTCCATCAGAGCTCTTTGGTAACTAGGTGCGTGATTAGTAAGCAGTACTACTTTGAAAGTAATCATTTTTTTTTCTGAGCAGTAGAACTCATCAGTAATCTTAAAATAGTCATTTAACCATGCTGTAAACAGATGTCCTGTCATCCAGGCTTTATTGAGCACAGGCAGATTAGATTTAGAATGATTCTTAAGGACCCTAGGATTTTCAGAATGGTCCATGAGTATTGGCTTCAACTTGAAGTCACCAGTTACATTAGCCTCTAAGAAGAGAGTCGACCTGTCCTTTGAAGCCAGGCATTGAGTTCTCCCTTGCTTAGAAAGTCCTAGATGGCATTTTTTTCCAGCAGAAGGTTGTTTTGTCTCCATTGAAAATTTGTTGTTTAGAATAGCCACCTTCATCAATGATCTTAGTGTATCTTCTGGATAACTTGCTGTAGCTTCCCCATCAGCACCTGCTGCCTTACCTTGTACTTTTGGATGTAAACAGCTTTTTTCCTTAAACTTCATGAACCAATCTCTGCTAGATTCCAGCTTTTCTTCTGTAACTTCTTCACCTCTCTCAGCCTTCGTAGAATTGAAGAGAGTTAGGGCTTTGCTGTGTACTCGGCTTTGGCTTAACGCGAATGTTGTGGCTGGTTTGGTGTTTTATTTAGATCACTCACACCTCCTCAGCAATAATACTGTTTTGCTTTCTTATCATTTGTGTGTTCATTGAATAGCACTTTTAATTTCCTTCAAGAATTTTTCTGTTACATTCTCCACCTGCCTAACTAGCTCCAGAGGCCAAGCTTTTGGCCTATATTGGCTTTTTAAAAATTTCATTTTTAATTTTGTGGGTACATAGTAGATAAATATATTTATGGGATAAATGAGATACTTTGATACAGAGCATGCAGTGCATATCGTGGTAAATGGGGTATCCATCCTTTTGAGAGCATTTATTTTTTGTGTTATAAACAATCCAATTATAATCTTTTAGTTATTTATATTTTCTCATTTTTCTTTTTGTTTTCCAAGTTTTATTTTAGGTTCCAGGGTACATGTGAAGGTTTGTTACATAGGCAAACTCGTGTCATGGGGGTTTGCTGTACAGATTATTTTATCACCCAGGAATTAAGCCCAGTATCCAATAGTTATCTTTTCTGCTCCTCTCCCTCCTCCCACCCTTCACCCTTACGTAGACCTCAGTGTCTGTTGTTTCCTTGTTTGTGTTCAGAAATTCTCATCATTTAGCTCTAACTTATAAGTGAAAACATTTGGTTTTTTGTTCCTGTGCTAGTTTGCAGAAGATAATAAGCCTCTGGCTCCATCGGTGGTTCCTGCTTTTGTTTCCACCTTTGTTCTTTTTTATGGCTACATGGTTAGTTTTAAATGTACAATTACATTATTATTGAGTATAGTCACCCTGTTGTGCTATCAAATACTAGGTTTTATTCATTCTTTTTATTTATTTTTTTGAGATGGAGTCTCACTCTGTCGCCTAGGCTGGAGTGCAGTGGCACAATTTCAGCTCACTGCAACCTTTGCCTCCTGGGTTCAAGTGATTCTCCTGTTTCAGCCTCCCAAGTAGCTGGGACTACAGGTGTAGACCACCATGCCTGGCTAATCTTCGTGTTATTATTAGAGACGAGGTTTCACCATATTGGCCAGGCTGGTCTCGAACTCCTTACCTTGTGATCTGCCTGCCTTGGCCTCCCAAAGTGCTGGGATTACAGGCGTGAGCCACCACGCCTGGCCTTTATTCATTCTTTCTATTTTTTCAAATCCATTAACCATCCCCACTTTCTCCCTGCCCCACTACTATCCTTCCCAGCCTTAGGTAACCATGTTTCTACTCTCTATGTCCATGATTTCAGTTGTTTTAATTTTTAGCTCTATAAATGAGAATGTGATATTTTTCTGTGCTCTGGCCATTTATTTAACATAATGATCTCCATTACCATCCATATTGTTGCAAATGACAGGATCTCATTCCTTTTTATGGATGAATAATCCATTGTGTATATGAACTACATATTCTTTCCTTTTTTTTTTGACATAGAGTCTCACTCTGTCTCCCTGGCTGGAGTGCAGTGGTGTGATCTCAGCTCACTACAGCCTCCACCTCCCGTGAACCACATTTTCTTTACCCACTCCTCTGTTGATGGACACAGGTTGCTTCCAAAGCTTGGCCACTGTGAATAGTGCTGCAATAAACATGGGAGTGCAGATATTTCTTTGATATTCTGATTGCATTTCTTTTGGGTATATACCTAGCAGTGGGATTGCTGGATCATATGGTAGCTCTATTTTTAGTTTTTTGAGGAACCTCCAAACTGTTCTCCATAGTGGTTGTACTAATTTACATTACCACCAACAGTGTACAACGATTCCCTTTTCTCCATATCCTTTTCGGCATTTGATATTGCCTGTCTGAGAAAAGTCATTTTAACTGGGTCGAGATAATATTTCATTGTAGTTTTGATTTGCATTTCTCTGATCAGTAATGTTGACCACCTTTGAATATGCCTGTTTGCCATTTGTTTGTCTTTTGAGAAATGTCCATTCAAATCTTTTACCCATTTTTAAATTGTATTATTAGATTTATCCCTGTGGATATATAAGCTTAAGCTCCTTATATATTCTAGTTATTATATTAATCTAATATAATCCCTTGTCAGACAGGTAGTTTACACATACTTTCTGCAATTCTGTTTTTTTGTTTTGTTTTATTTTTGCTGTGCAAAACATTTTTAACTTGATATGATCTCATTTGTTCATTTGTGTTGTGGCTGCCTGTGCTTGTGGGGTATTACTCAAGAACTCTTTGCCCAGTCCAGTGTCCTGGAGAGTTTCCTCAATGTTTTCTTTTAGTAGTTACATAGTTTGAGGTCTTAGAGTTGAGTCTTGAATCCATTTTGATTTGATTTTTGTACATGGTGAGAGATAGGGGTCTGGTTTTATTCTTCTGCCTATGATAATCGAGTTTTCCCGGTATCATTTATTGAAGAGACTGTCTTTTCCCAAACATATGTTCTTGACACCTTTGTCAAAAATGACAGATTAGGCCAGGCGCAGTGGCTCACGCCTGTAATCCCAGCACTTTGGGAGGCTGAGGCGGGTGGATCACGAGGTCAGGAGATGGAGACCATCTTGGCCAACATGGTGAAACCCCGTCTCTACTAAAAATATAAAAAAAAATTAGCTGGGCGTGGTGGTGCACGCCTGTAGTCCCAGCTACTCGGGAGGCTGAGCAGGAGAATTGCTTGAACCCAGGAGGCAGACATCGCAGTGAGCCAAGATTGTGCCACTGCACTACAGCTTGGGCGACAGTGTGGGACTCCGTCTCAAAAAAAAAAGAAAAAAAAAGTTAAAAAAAATTACAGATTATCCAGTAGATGTATAGATTTATTTTTGGGTTCTCTGTTCTGTTCCATTGGTCTGTGTGTCTGTATTTATGCCACTACCATGCTGTTTTTGTTTATTATAGCTCTGTAGTGTAATTTGAAGTCAGATAATGTGATTTCTCCAGTTTTGTTCTTTTTGCTCAAAATAGCTTTGGCTATTCTCAATCTTTTTTGATGCGTATAAATTTTAGGATTGTCTTTTTTATTTCTGTGAAGAATGTTGTTGCTATTTTGGTAGGGTTTGCATTGAATCTGTAGATTACTTAGGGTAGTATGGACATTTTAACAATGTTGATTCTTTTCTATCCTTGAACATGGAATATTTTTCCAGTTTTTGGTGTCCTCTTCCATTTCTTTTATCAGTGATTTACAGTTTGTATTGTTTCAAATAAAATAAGACCTTTTACTTCTTTGGTTAATTCCTAGGTATTTAATTTTATTTGTGGCTGTTATAAGTGGGATTTTTAAAAATTTTTCAGATTGTTCAGTGTTGGCATGTAGAAATTTTACTGATTTTTGTCTGTTGATTTTTTATCCTGCAACTTTACTGAATTTGTTTATCATTTTTAATATTTTTTGGTAGAGTCTTTGGACTCTTCCAAATATAAGATTATCTCATCTGCAAACAGGAATAATTTGATTTCTTCCTTTCCAATTTGGATATCCTTTATTTCCTTCTCTTGTCTGATTGTTCTAGCTAGGACTTGCAGTGTTATATTGAATAACAGTGGTAAAAATTGGCAGCCTTGTTTTGTTCCAGATTTTAGAAGAAAGGCTTTCAGTTTTTTCCCATTAAGTATGATACTGTGGGTATGTGATATATGGCTTTTGCTATTTTGAGGTATGTTCCTTCTGTCCCCAGTTTTTGAAGACTTTTATCATGAAAAGATGTTGAATTTTATCAAATGCTTTTTCAGCATCAGTTGAAATTGTCATACAGTTTTTGTCTTTCTTTCTATTGAGATGATGTATCACATTGATTGATTTGCATACATTGAAATAGACTTACTTTCCAGGGATAAGTCTCAATTGGTCATGATGAATTATCTTTTCAATGTATTGTTGAATTTAGTTCGCTAATATTTTGTTGAGGATTTTTGCATCCTTATTTGTCAGGGATATTGGCCTGTATTTCACCCCCGCCCCTTTTTTTTTGATATGTCTTTGTCTTGTTTGGGTATCAGAGTAATATTGGCCTCATAGAGTGAGTTCATAAGTATTCCCTCTTCTGTTTTTGAAAGTAATTTGAGTAGGATTGGTGTCAGTTCAGTTCTTCTTTAAATGTTTGATAGAATACAGCAGTGAAGCCATCAGGTCCTGGGCTTTTCTTTACTGAGATTTAATTATAGCTCCATAATTAAATGTTTTATTCCATTGTAACTTGCTGTTGGTCTGTTCAGGTTTTGTATTTCTTCATGGTTTAATCTTGGTAGGTTGTATGTGTCTAGAAATTTATCTATTTCCTTGGTACACAGTTGCCCATAGTGACTACCAACAATCCTTTGAATTTGTGTGGTATCAGTTGTAATGTCTCCTTTTTCATCTTTGATTTTATTTATTTGGGTCTTCTGTCTTTTATTCTTAGTCTGGCTAAAGGTTTCTCAATTTTGTTTTTCTTTTTAAAAAAACATTTTGTTTCGTTGATCTTTTGTATTGTTTTCTTTGCTTCAATTTCATTTATTTGTGCTCTTTTCTTTTTCTTTTGTTTTTGGTTGAGACATGATCTCACTTTGTCACCCAGGCTGGAGTACATTGGCATGAACATGGCTCACTGTAGCCTTGACCTCCCAGGCTCAGGCCATCTTCTCACCTCAGCCTCCTGAGTAGCTGGGACTACAGGCACGTGCCACCATGCCCAGTTAATTTTTGGGTTTCTTTTCTTTTACTAATTTTGGATTTGATTTGCTCTAGCTTTTCTAGTTCCTTAAGATACATTGTTAGGTTTCCAGTAAAATTCTGAATCCCTCCTCTGTGTTATCTGAAATTTCTTTGAGTTACCTCAAAACAACCACAGTAGTTGTTTTTGTTACAATAGTAACCACAAAAATCACTGATCACAGATCACCATAACAAATAGCAATGATAATGAAATAGTTTGAAATATTGCAAGAATTGGCTGGGCATGGGGGCTTACCCTTGTAATCCCAGAACTTTCGGAGGCTGGGGCAGGCAAATCACCTGAGGATAGGAGTTTGAGACCAGCCTGACCAACATGGTGAAACTGTGTCTCTACTAAAATTACCAAAAAATGTAGCCAGTCGTGGTGGTGGGCACCTGTAATTCCAGCTACTCGAGAGACTGAGGCAGGAGAATTGCTTGAAACCAACCGGGAGGCAGAGGTTACAGTGAGACAAGATCGCGCCGTTGCATTCCAGCTTAGGTGACGAGACTGAAACTCTGGCTCGAAAGGAGAAAAAAGAAATATTGAAAGAATTACTATAATGTGATACAGAGACGCACAGTGAGCACATTGTTGGAAAATGGCACCAATAGACTTGCTTGACATTAGGGTTGCTACAAACCTTCAATTTGTAAAAAATGCAATATTTGCAAAAGGTAATAAAGCAAATCACAGTATAATAAGATATGCCTGTAGGATATTTATAACAGCTATTTTATCATCCTTGTGTTATAATCCTACTATCTGTCTAACATTTTTGTATTGTGACAGTTGATTAATTTTTCTTCTCATTATGCATTATATTTTTCTGCTTCTTTACATCTCTGTTACTACTGAATGACAGACATTGTGATTTACATAGGTGGATGCTGGACTTTTTTGTGTGTTCTGTTAAATACTTTTTGGCTTTAGTCTGGTTGGCAGTTTTTTGGAAATGGTTTAATCCTTTTGACCTAATCTTTGTTAGAGTGGTTCCAGAATAGCTTTTAGTTTAGGAGTAATTTGTCCTCACTACTGAGGCATTATCCTTCTAAGGGACTCTACCTGGCACTCTTATCTATCAGGTGGTCTTTCCATTCTGGCTGGTTCTGTGTGAACTTTGAGAATGTTCTATTTTTTTCTGGTGGTTCTTTTTCTGGCTGTAGTTTAATCACACACATGCACAGATCAGTACCTAGCCAAAGACCTGAGAGGACTCTTCTGCACCTCCCTTCTTTCTGGTTTTCTGATTTGTAACTTTTAGCTGTCTTGGACTCTCCAACTCTAAACTGTCTCCTCACCTTAGGAGGATTGATGGACCTTGTTTGGGTCCTGCCTTTCACCACTGAGACATGGAAATGTCAAGTACTTGTAGGGTTACCTTGCTTATTTTCTTTCTCCTAAACATCAGTGTCTTGTGCTGCCCAGTGTCTGTTGTCTGGAAACTATAGTTTAAGATATTTTTGTCCATTTTCTAATTACTTAAGGGGAGAGGGTAAACCTGGTTTCTTTTATTCCACTATGGCCTGAAGCAGAAGTCTTAACCTTCATTCCTCCCTCCTACAACATACTTGATCAATTTGACTAATTTGAGAAGAGGCGGTAGAATTTATAATTTGAAAGTTTGTCATATACTTTTTTCCATACTAGACTGTTGAAAAGAAAAAAAAAAACTGACTCCTTAAACTGGTATTATTGTGATTATATTTGGATAAGTGCTTATAGACCGTTGTATTTATTTTTGCATTTTTTATGTCTAAATCACTGACTCTGTGAAGACATTGATCTAAATCACTGACTCTGTGAAGCCAAACTACTATGGTGTAGTAGTTACCCCTTATCTGTGGTTTTGCTTAAGGCAATTTCAGTTACCTGCAGTTAACTGTGGTTTGAAAACATTATGTGGAAAATTCCAGAAGTAACTTATAATTTTTAAATTGCATGCCATTCTGAGTAGCTTGATGAAATCTCACACTGTCTTGCTCCATCTTGCCAGGGACATGAGTCCAGTGTATCTGCACTATATATACTACCCACCTGGTAGTTTACTTAGCAACCTTCTTGGTCGTCAGATTGACTGTTGGTGATATCACAGTGCTTGTTTTCAAATAACCCTTATTTTACTTAATAATGCCCCTAAAGGTTAAGAGTAGTAATGCTGAAAATTTAGATATTAATGCTAACAATTCAGATATGCCAAAAAGAAGCTATAAACTTCCTCCTTTAAGTGAAAGATGAAAGTTCTCAATTTAATAAGAAAAATAATCATATGCTGAAGTTGCTAAGATCTGTGGTAAGAATCAATCTTCTATCCATGAAATGGTGAAGAATGAAAAAGAAATTTATGCAAATGTTACTGTTGCACCTTAAATTGCAAAAGTTACTGCCAGAATGCATGGTAAATATTTAGTTATAATTGAAAAGGCATTACATTTATGGGTGGAAGATCTGGACAAAAATGTGTTCCAATTGATGGAAACATACTGTGCTGCGTTAACTTAATCTCAATTAAATTAAACTTTTATCATACTTCTTTATGTATGTATAGGAAAAAACCTAGTGTGTATGGGGTTTGTTACTGTCTGAGGTTTCAGGCATCCACTGGAGGTCTTGGAACATAACTCCCAAGGATAAAGAGGGACTGCTATGTATGCAAATAATGGATGATCCAGTTTTTAGTTAAAATGTTGTTTTAAAACTCTAATTAGTGAAAAGCAGTTTGACAGTTTGTTGTAAAGGTATATCTGCACTTATTATATTACCCAAGAACTCTATTTAGCTAAGGAAAATGAAAGCAAATGCCTACACAAAAACTTGATGTTAATTTTTATAGTAGTTTTATTAGTGATGGCCCCAATCTGGAAAGAATAGAAGTGTCCACCTACATGGATAAATGGAATACTACTCAGCTTTTAAAAGGAATACATTAATAATAAAATAACATGAATGATTTTCAAAACTGTGCTGAGTAAAATAAGCCAGACATTAGTCCTTCAGTGTAAATTAAAAACCAACAAACAAAAAAAACAGACACAAGAGTGTATAAAATTCTTGAAGAGGGAAAAATTAATCCATAGTGATAGAAATCAAAGCAGTGATTTTGTGAGGTGGGTAAGTATTGAGGTATCACAAAGAAACTTAGTGGAATGATGGTAATGTTCTATATCTTGATTGGTTAGTTGGCTGCACAGGTATATATATTTGTCAAGACTCAAACTGCTCTTAAAATATGTTTATTGATTTTATTACATTAAAATTATATCTCAAAAAAGGTTGTCTAAAGAAAACTCTAGTATGTGGGTTTAACAAATAACCTAAAAATATTGACTGAAGTCTGAAATGGACTGGGCTCAGTGGCTCATACCTGTAATCCCAGCACTTTGGGAGGCTGAGGCAGGAGGATCACTTCAACCCAGGAGTTTGAGACCACCCTGAGCAACATAGGGAGACTCCATCTCTATTAAAAAAAAAAATCTGAAATGTTTAAATGTATATAAACTTACATACACATGACATAGAAATACACACACACACACAGACACACATACACACTCTCACATATACATACAATACATATTAACAACCTGGATTCTGATTCTGTTCTAAAATGCACAGGTCTTTTCAGCCTTTCACTTCCTTAATGTGTGAAATGAGGTTAGGTTAGAAATTCTTTGAATCTGGTTATGAAAAGAAAGAATAAGTTTAATATTTTAAAAATTGGCTTGACTTAAGTAATTTTTTTTCCAGAAATCTTCCTGCCAAATCTGTGGAAGAAGCTTTACGTCACCGACAAGAATATGATGAGATGGTGGCTGAGGCTAAAAAACGAGGTATAAAATTTTGCTCCAAATGGTATAATTTTATGATTTTATCAGGAAGATGGATGGTAAAGTTGATCAAGTCTATCTTCAAGATGATACAGAATTTATTTATTTATTTTTTGAAACAGGGTCTTGCTCTGTTGCCCGGGCTGGTATGCAGTAGCACAATCACAGCTCACTGTAGCCCGACCTCCCAGGCTCAAGCAGCCTTCTTACCTCTCAGCCTCCCTAGCAGCTGGGACCACAGGCACGTGCCACCACGCCTGGCTAATTTTTTGTATTGTTTGAGGGGATGAGGTTGCCTAGGCTTTTATTTTTCTCTATTATTTTTATAATTAAGTTTGTTCTAAAGGAGGGAGAAAATGACATATCAGGATCATAGTTTTTCTGCATGTACTTTTACAAAATTAATAGGAGGAATCTTGAGATTACAGTCGTAAAACTTGGACTACTACTATCTTAGTTTATAAATAAAGATATTCCTGAATCTATTAATGAATTTCACTTTTTAACAGTTTTTATAATATTTTATAATTTGATAATTCTTAATTTGTAATTATTTTATGATTTAATAATTTTAAGTTTCTGTGTGGCTGTGAGAATATGATTTGAAACTAAAATATTCTTTTTGACAGAGTCTTTCCAGAGGCCCAGTTGTGTCATTTGATTAGGCATATAAATGTATACTCTTGTGTGTATAAATTTACATATTTATTCATTCTCTTCTCCAACCAAAAAATAATATCAGGGTAATTTAACAGGGTTTATTTACTGACAACTGTAATTTCAGGATAAATATACCCTTTTAGAAGATATTACACAGCTATATATATTTTTATTTAGACTTAACACCCAATAACTTATTAACAACTGATATTTTTTCCTTTGACTTAAGTGAATGGAACATTATAATAGTATACAGTTCTGCTTTATGCTGCTATTCTGGAAATGAAGTTACTTCTTTAATGTTAAGTAAACATAGGATATACAAGGTTAGTTATATGTTTCTAAAAGTCCTGCTTATTTAAACATTAGTTGAGTGTATTTTACTATACAGAATTCTAAATATTTCTGTACTCAATTAAGTATTTATTTATTTGAGACAAGGTCTTGCTCTGTCACCTAGTCTGGAGTGCAGTGATGGGAACCTGGTTTACTGCAGCCTCAACCTCCTAGGCTCAGGAGATCCTCCCACCTCAGCCTCCCAAGTAGCTGGGACCACAGGCGTACACCACCACACCCAGCTAATTTTTGTATTTTTTGTAGAGATGGGTTTTGCCATGTGGCCAGGCTGATCTCCAACTCCTGATCTCAGGTCATCCGCCCACCTCGGCCTCCCAAAGTGCTAGAATTATAGGTGTGAGCCACCACATCCAGCCTAAATTTTAATTTTTTATTATGTATTTATTTATTTTAGAGACAGGGTCATACTCTGTTGCCTAGGCTGGAGTGCAGTTGTACAATTATAGCTCCCTGCAGCCTTGAATTCCTGGGCTCAAGCAATCCTGCTGCCTCAGCCTCCCTGGTAGCTGGAATTACAGGTACATGCCACCACACCCAGCTCCTTTTTTTTGAAAGGAAGTCTCACTCTGCCACCCAGGCTAGAGTGCAGTGGCACAATCTCCGCACACTGCAGCCTCTGCCTCCTGGGTTCAAGCAATTCTCTCACCTCAGCCTCCAGAGTGGCTGGGATTACAAGTGCCTGCCACCATGCTAATTTTTGTATTTTTAGTAGAGACACGGTGGTCTCGAACTCCTGACCTCAAGTGATCTGCCTTCCTTGGCCTCCCAAAGTGCTGGAATTACAGGCATGCGCCACCATGACCAGCCTCAGCTCATTTTTTAAAAAGTTATTTTGTAGAGATAGGGTCTCTCTGTGTTGCCCAGGCTGGTCTCAAACTCCTGGTCTCAAAGAGGTCTCCCACCTGGGCCTCCCCAAAGCGTTGGGATTATAGGCGTGAACCACTGTGCCTGGCCCCAGTTAAGTTTTCATTGACTTTTAACATTTTTACTGTATGATTACTATGTAAGATAGTTATTGGTACTGGATGATCTTAAAAGCATGGTATGATAGGAATAATATTGAACTGAGAAATCAGAAGGCCACAGCTTTAATCTTGTTTGATACAGGTAATGATACTCTGAATAGGCCTAATGTCAGTTTTCTCATACGTAAAGTGTGAGGGCAGGCCACCTTAATCAGGGCTTTGAAACTTCTCTTTTAAGACTTTTTGTTGTTGTTGTTAAAGCAGTGAAATGTTCTCCCAAGAAATCTTTTATAGAATCTGAATACGTAAAACAAATAAAAGAAAGTAGAGATACTTGCTTGGCCTTCTGCTTGTCCCTCAAGATGGTATCTGAGGCATATCTGAAAAAACAATTTGAAAACAGTTTGGCTAGCTGGTCTCTGACATCCTCACTGGTTCTAAAATTATATAGAAGTTTTGATATATGACTCATTTTCCTCTGTATTTGAGACATCTCTTCTTCTGAAATTGTGACCTTTGATTTTCAGAGATATATTATCTCCCCTCAACTTTTGCCTCAGAATCTGAGAGATGTACTGTTAATACATGTGTTTTGGGGGACAATTTAAAATTTCAAACTAATTAGTAAGGTGAAACACCATATTAAAAAGAATTCATGTACTATGTACTAATAGTGCTATTGGCAAAATCATTTTTGAATGTCATGTGGGTTATGTCAGAAAATTTATAAACCCTTGTAGGAAAAATGGGTATTGGTTAGTTACCTACAGTTGTTTATTTTTTTTTATATAGTTAATTCATAAGAAATTTCACTTTATAGATTAAGTGTAAGTAGAAATATGTGATATGTGATAAAGTAATCTACTTAAATTATTTTTCTGACCTTTTATTCCATTTACTTTTATAATAGAACAGGAGATGTTGTTTTAAAATTATATTAATAGCTGGGCATGGTGGCATACATGTGTAGTCCAAGCTCTTCAGGAAGCTGAGATGTGAGGATTTATTTAAGTCCAGGAGTTCGAGGCCACCTGGGCAATGTGGTGAGACCCATCTCTAAAAAAAAGAGAAAACAGACCAGGCATGGTGGCTTACACTTGTAATCCCAGCACTTTGGGAGGCTGAGGTGAGCGAATCATGAGGTCAGGAGATGGAGACCATCCTGGCTAACACAGTGAAACCCCATGTCTACTAAAAATACAAAAAAAAAAAAAAAAAAAAAAAGCTGGGTGTGGTGGCATAGCTACTCAGGAGGCTGAGGCAGAATTGCTTGAACCCGGGAGGCGGAGGTTGCAGTGAGCATAGATTGCGCCACTGCACTCCAGCCAGGGTGACAGAGCAAGACTCTGTCTCAAAAAAAAAAAAAAGAAAGAAAGAGAAAACAAAGGAAAATTATGTTCATTTACTTTCGCTTTTTCGAGTTCATTTACTTTCACTTTTTCCCTTCCTTTCCCCCTCCCTCCCTCCCTCCCTCATTTCCTTCCTTCCTTTTATGATATCTTTTTGAGAAAACCTGTTTTGTAGAGTTTAGATAGATGGAGAAGAGGATTTTGATCTAGGTTATTTGTATTGAAATAATTTTTACTTATTTCAAACAGAAATCAAGGAAGCACATAAAAGAAAAAGAATAATGAAAGAACGATTTAAGCAGGAAGAAAATATTGCAAGTGCAATGGTAATTTGGATCAATGAAATACTGCCCAATTGGGAAGTAATGTAAGTAAGCAGACTTCCTGAATTCCCATTTGTCTCTGAAGATCTCATGTTTCTGATTCTGTATTTTTATTACTTCCCAGCATGTATTTTATGCTTCAGCCATATTATACTATTAATTAATGCCTGAAAATTTCCATATTTACGTATATGCGTTTGCTTTCATAAATCCCTCAGTATCTACCACCTACTTCCCTTACTAACCATCCTATGTGTCTGCTAAATCTTATCTATTCTTTGGGACCCAACTGAAATGCTAATTGATCTATGAAACTTTTTATATTTTCTTAATGCTGGCATACCATCAATTGTACGATGTGCTATTGATGTAACAGCAGCTATTTGGAAAGAAAATATTAAATATGTAAATGTATTATAAGATGCATTTATTAATATTAAAGTGATTTTTAAAGTGCTTATCTCACGATCAAGGAAATATGTTTGGTCTTTCCCTTATGTAAATGTCCCATCATCATATTTTGAGACTAACATACCTATCTTGCCCTTGCCATTTATTTATTTATTTATTTAGTGAGCATCTTTTTAAGGATAAATAATAATTGTATATATTTATGTGGTACAATGTGATTTCATTTTATTTTTTTGAATCAGAGTCTCCCTCTGTCACCCAGGTGAGAGTGTAGTGGCACAATCTCCGCTCACGACAACCTCTACCTCCTAGATTCAGGTGATTCTTATGCCTCAGACTCTCTGGTAGCTGGTTCTACAGGCATGCGCCACCATAGCCAGCTAATTGTTTTGCATTTTTAGTAGAAAAGAGATTTTATCATGTTGGCCAGGCTAGTGTCAAACTCCTGGCCTCAAGTGATCTGCCCACCTCAGCTTCCCAAAGTGCTGGGATTATAGGCGTGAGCCACTACACCCTACTGTGATGTGTTTTTTGAGTTGTTTTTTTTTTTTTCAAAACAGGGTCTTACTCTGTTGCCCAGGCTGGGGTGTAGCGGTACAATCATGGCTCACTGCAACCCCGACCTCCCTGGTCCTCAGGTGTTTCATTCCTCCCACCTCAGCCTCCCAAGTAGCTGAGACTACAGGAATGTGCCACCATGTCCAGCTAATTTTTGTATTTTTTGTAAACATGGGGTCCCACTGTGTTGCCCAGGCTGGTCTCGAACTCCTGGGCTCAAGCAATCTGCCCGCCTTGGCCTCCCAAAGGTGGCTCCCAAAGAGCCACCTGTCTGGCACAATGTGATATTTTGATATATGGTTACATTATGGAATGATTAAATCAAGCTAATTAAGAAATCCATCAGCTCATGTACTTCTCAGTATATTGTGGTGAAACATTTAAAATCTACTCATTTAGCAATTTTGAAATATACAGTTCATTATTATTTATTATAGTCACCATTCTATGTAATGGGTCACTAACACTTATTTCTTGTAATGGAGCTTTGTACCCTTTGATCAACATCTCACCTTTCCTCATTCACTTTACTCCTCTACCCTCTCATAACCACCATTCTATTCCCTACTTTTTGAGTTTGACTTTTTTGGATTCCACATAAAAATGAGATTATGTGTTGGTCTTTCTGTGCCTGGTTTATTTCACTTGGCACAATATCCTCCTGGTTCTTCTGTGTTGTTGCAAATGACAGAATTTCTTTCTTATTGCCATTTTATATAATATTTTAAAATATGCCTTATCTTCCCTCTTGACTGGAGGGTTGGGGATATCTTCTGCAATGCCTACTGTAGTTTGTACATTGGGAATTTGTTGAATATTGGCATAGTGTGACATATTATCTGAGGCACTTTACATAAGTAATTGCATTGATTCTTAGAAAACTTATAAGGTGTATGTAATTTTACTCCCATTTATCTCATAAGGAAACTCAAGGTCAGAGAGGTTAAGTGATTTGCCCAAGGTTACACATTTCATTAATGGTTAAACTAGATTTGAACTCAGATCTATCTGACTTTAAAGCCGACAGTCTTTTAGCAGACTTTACTGCTTCTCAGAAACTAGGGCCTTACTGTAGATCCTTGGTTGTTTTGTTTTTGGTACTGAATTGGTGACACATTTTTATGTCCCTTTTATCCTGTTTTTTGAATAATTGACTGCATATTTCAGAGTCTCTTATTGGCATTTATAAAACGCAGTTCCCTTTAGATTACTGTTGTCTCTTTGGGATCCTATACATCTTGTAGGTTGTTGTTGCCTGCAGGCGTGAACCCAAAGAAAAGAATGCATTTTATACCCAGTTTTCTATAATCTTAAAAATGATTTGATCACTTGGCCATAGATTAAAGATAATCCATCATGCAACTAGTATTTTTGGTATAAAAAGTAACTTTCTCCTTTTTTCTCCTCCTTTAATTCTAGGCGTAGTACAAGAAGAGTTCGAGAATTGTGGTGGCAGGGATTGCCCCCTAGTGTCCGTGGGAAAGTTTGGAGTCTAGCTGTAGGAAATGAACTAAATATCACTCCTGGTTTGTATTCTATGTTCAGTTACTCCCACATTTACAAATAGCCATCTACATAGTTACATAGCAGATAGTAGAGTGACCATTAAAATAAATGTCCATTAGCATATAGAATGTCATTTTAAGAACATGCTTCATCTTCCCAAAACCTGTTATTATTTAATAAGTTATTATATTTTATATTAGTAAATAAGATTTATGGTTTTTCCTTTAGTTTACAACTACCAATAATCTTCTTGGCATTCTCAGCATTCAAATATCAGAAACCTGGGATTCTACATGGTAGTGGATGAATAAGTATATATAAGAAAAAGGAAAATAGTCTTAATTATGAAAAGGCTCCACTTTTACACAAAAAACAAATACTGGAGGAATGCCAAAAGTTTATTTTCCTCTCTCTTTACCTAAACAAGTCATTTTGTTTACCTAAACAAGTCATTTTGAATTTTTTTCTTATTTAAAAATTTTAGGCTGGGCCCAGGCTCATGCCTGTAATCCCAGCACTTTGGGAGGCCAAGGCAGATGGATCACCTGAGGTCAGGAGTTCAAGACCAGCCCGGCAAATGTGACAAAACCCCATCTCTACTAAAAATGCAAAAATTAGCTGGGTGTGGTGACACGTGCCTGTAATTCCAGCTACAGAAGCTCAGGTGGAAGAATCACTTGAACCCAGGTGGAGGCTGCAGTGAGTCAAGATTGCACTGGTGCACTCCAGCCTGAGCAAAAGAGTGAGACTCTGTCTCTAAATAAATAAATAAATAAATAAATAAATAAATAAAGTTTATAGCAGCATAAAGAAAAAAACTTTAAAATCCAAAGACCAGAAGAAGTAAGAAGACTTTCAAAAGAGTTGTATTATTTTCTGAAGTTTCTTAAACTTTGGTGGATGGGAGCAAAATGTTCAGTAGTTTGGTTTTTTTTTTTTTTTTTTGAGATGGAGTCTTGCCCTGTCACTCAGGCTGGAGTGCAGTCGCACAATCGTGGCTCACTGCAACCTCTGCCCCCTGGATTCAACTGATTCTCCTTCCTCAACATCCTGAGTAGCTGGGACTACAGGCATACACCACCATGCCTGGCTAATTTTTTGCATTTTTAGTAGAGATGGGGTTTTGCCATGCTGGCCAGGTTGGTCTCAAACTCCTGGTCTCAAGTGATCTGCTCGCCTTGGCCTTCCAGAGTGCTGGGATTACAGGTATGAGCCACTCTGCCCGGCTTGTCGAGTAGTTTTGATGAATTTTCAAAAAATTAAGCTGGATATGGTGGCTCATGCCCATAGTCCCAGCTACTCAGGAGGTTTAGATAGGAGGATTGCTTGATCCCCGGAGTAAGATTACAGTGAGCTATGATTGTGCCACTGCACTCCAACCTGAGCTACAGAGCATAACACTGTCTCTAAATAAATTAATAATTTGGCCAGGCGTGGTGGCTCACGCCTGTAATCTCAGCACTTTGGGAGGCCCAGACTGGCCGATCACCTGAGGTTGGGAGTTCAAGACCAGCCTGACCAACATGGAGAAAACCCGTCTCTACTAAAAATACAAAAATTAGCTAGGCATGGTGGCGTGCACCTGTAATCCCAGCTACTCAGGAGGCCGAGGCAGGAAAATTGCTTGAACTCAGGAGGCAGAGGTTGCAGTGAGCTGAGATTGCATTACTGCACTCCAGCCTGGGCAACAGAGTTCTACACGTTATAAAAAAAAAAAAAAAAATAAAAGACGTAAGGACTTTAGTATAATACTAAAAATAATATATTATCACTGTTACTTCTAAAATTTTTCTTTTTTTTAAGATGGGGTTTCACCATGTTGGTCAGGCTGGTCTTGAACTCCTGACCTCAGGTGATCCACCCACCTCAGCCTCCCAGAATGCTGGGATTACAGGCGTGAGCCACCATGCCCGGCATAAAATTTTTTTTTATACTTATTGAAAAAAATTAAAGCAGTAAGGAAGTACAAGTGTCTGCTCTTCGACCTGAATTGCTATTCTTGATCCTACTGTAAACACTGTTAGCAATTTGGTGTATATTCTTTCTGGTCTTTTTTCTATGTACATAAAGTGTGCATCTACATATGATCAGTTTTAAAGCTTTTCTTTTTCTTTAATTTTTTCTCCCACAATTTATGCCATAAGATAATTCTGTGGCTTCTATAATCCATTTTGAACATCTTCCATGTTAGTACATGCAAGTCTCCCTCATATGTACTATAGTTACATTGTATTCCACAATTGGCTATACTATAATTTATTTAACCATTTTCCTTGTGATAGCCAAATCAAAGACATATATTTTTTCCTGCCATTCTATAAAAAAGACATACATGTTAACCTCCAAGTACCATTTTTCATCTCTCAAAAGAAATTAAAATGAATGGGAATTACCCATATGGAGATAACTGAAAATCATTCAGAAATATTTATGGTCTCAAAAAAATAACCTTGGACTGTTTATTCCAGTTTTAAGAATTTACCCTAAGGAAATAATCATGATTAGATGCAAAAGCTTTTTTCAAAAATGTTCATTACAGCAATCAGCATTATGTGTAATTGGACAGAATTATAAATTATAACAAAAATCTAAATGTCCTTTGTCTGAAAAGTGATGCCAACTTTGGATATTATGATTCTGTATGATTTTAAAATTTGATTTTCACAAGTCTCCTGTAATAAACATGTTATTTATTTTTATTTATTGATTTTGAGATGGAGTCTTGCTCTGTCACTGAGGCTGGAGTGCAGTGGCACTCTCTCTACTCACTGCAACCCCACCTCCCAAACAGTTCTCCCTGCCTCAGCCTCCCAAGAAGCTGAGATTACAGGCACCTGCCACCACACCCAGATAATTTTTGTATTTTTAGTAGAGACAGGGTTTTGCCGTGTTGGCCAGGCTAGTCTCCAACTCTTGACCTCAGATGATCTGCTCACCTTGGCCTCCCAAAGTGTTGGAATTACAGGTGTGAGCCACTGTGCCCAGCCAACGTGTTGTTTTGAAAGAACTTAAAAACTTTTAGAATATAATTTAAAGGAAGAATTAAGGTTTTATTTAACTTAGAAAAAGTTAGATTTTGTAAGAGTTAACTGTTCTCTCCAAATACAAACAAAGGTTACTTTTGCTTTCTGAATTTGGAACAGATTAAATGTTTTAAAATTATAGTTAGAATGTTCAGTTAGATTTTCTAAATCCATAATATTAAGAACTTTTGAATATATTGTAATTGTTTAAAGTCTTAAGAATCAATTTTGCAAACAGATAATGAGGTATTGATGGTTATATGAAGTTTTGTTTGCAATTTTTATTGGTAACTTTGGCTTTAGAATCTGAGTTATCTTGATAACTTAGGCATTAAAACATTAGTTAAATTGGTGTTAATGTTTTGTGATACTATAATCAAAAGATTATTTTTTAGCTTGAAATTTATAGTTTTGTAACATAACTATGTCATGTATTTTCAACATAATTTTAGATTTTCTTCACTAAACATTTGTATATTCAGGAATGGAATGTGTGTTTATTCTTTTTCATTAGTGTGGAAAAGGTGATAAATTTTGATTGAAGTAAATCTATTCTTGTTAATCTTGTTTACTCTTGAATGGCTCCAGTAATTTGATTTATTTGTTTTAGTCATAAAAACTTATAATCACTAGAGAATAACAGCTAAAAGTAAGGGCTCTAAAGTCAGTCAAATATAGTTCAAATCTTGGTTCCACCATATATACTAGGTTTGTGACCTTGGGCATATTACTTAACATCTAAAAGTTTAGTTTTCTTAATCTGTAAAATAGAGGTAAGGATATGAAAGGATTGTTCTAACAGTTATTTGTGATGATATAAAACAATAGTGAAAGTGAATTTTGCTGAGATTATGTGTAATATCATAGTTGTCACAAAATCAGAAAGCAAAATATACACTGAAATCAAAGTATTCTCTGTTCAAGTCTGAAGTACCATCTTTAAGCCTGCTTCAAATTCTCTCTTTGCAGATTCAAAACAAAGTAAGTGTGACATGAGGACCCAAGCATCAAATTGAACTGAGATGCAGGTCTTCTTAAGCACTGTAAATCTTACTGGAAAGATGTCCTTGATGTTTTGAAATGTATTACCACATTTTTATTATTGGATCAATTTTATGACTTCTAAAATGGATGGGTTTGTCTGGTGAGCCCTTTTTTTTAGACAGTTTTAAAATTTGGGTGAATAATGAAGCTGACTGTGTTAGAACCAGTTTGAATTTTTTTTTTAACTTACAATTTTATACCCAGTAACCCCCAAATAATTATATGTATAAATTTTAAGGTTATATTCATCTTTTTACCAAATCATTGATGGAGCCAGGCAGAAATAATAGGAATTTTGCCTATTATTGTGGTGGCTCACTTCTGTAATTCTAGCACTTTGGGAGGCTGAGGTGGGTGGATCATATGAGGCCAAGAGTTCAAGACTAACCTGCCCAACATGGCGAAACCCTTACTCTACTGAAAATACAAAAGATTAGCTAGGCGTGGTGGCACATGCGGGTAATCCCTGCTACTCAGGAGGCTGAGACACGAAAATTGCTTGAACCAGGGACGGGGTGTTGCATTAAGCTGAGATCACATCACTGCACTCCAGCCTGGGCAACAGAGTGAGACCCTGTCTCAGAAAAAGAAATAATAATAACAGGAATTTTAAGTTTCTTTTTTTTTTTTTAATTTCTTCTTTCCAAACCATTAGTAGTAATGAAAAGTAAATAGAAAGTAGAAGAAATTAGAATAGTAAGAGTCTGTTTGAAATATATCTAGTCAGGTATTTGATAATGATATGCTTCTTGGCAATATAGGAATACTTGTTATGGTATAGTCATTACTTTGGAAAAATATGCAGTTGGTTGTTTAAAAGAAGCAAAAGCAGACAAAAGCAGATCTATATCTACTGATGTGGAACAACCTCTAATATAGCAAAGTAAGATGCAGATCAGTGCATGAAATATGTTGCCATTTTATTTTTTTAAAAGGATTATATATATATGTGTGTGTGTGTGTGTGTGTGTGTGTGTGTGTGTACTTGTGCATGCTTATTTTCATTCTTGGAAGAATTAGTGAGACCTCTGATAACCACACTTGGATCTGAGGAAAGGAAATTTATTTTTCTCTACATACTATTTTGTACTTTTGGAAATCTTTAAAAACCATGTTCATGTATTGCCTTTAAAGATGAATAAAATTTCAGAAAGAATTAATTAAAGCAGAAAAGTTATTTTGGACAATATATCAACTTTGGTGTTTGGGCAAGACATATTTTTTTTCTGTTCTTCTGTCCCTCAAATGTCCTGTTTTTATGTAGTTTCAAATGTCTGCAATGGTTAGTTACAAAATAAAAGACAAATAAAATTTGGGAATTGAGAAAACTTTTTAAATCTTTCCTGTTCTTAAGTTTTTATGAGATCCTGCATGTGAAAGTACAGTGACTGACTGGACACTTAAATTAAAAAGATAGGGGTAGAGATTTTTGTATGTAGACCCTTAGACCAAGTCTGTGTGAAATATAAGTAGCTTTAGATAGCAATATCATAATGGAGAAACCAGTTTCAGGAGCAATAGAAAGCGAGATCTAGCATCTATTAAAGTGCTATGAGGTGCCAGTATTATTTTGTTTAATCATCAGTAACCCTATGAGTAGGTGTTGCTTTTCTCTAATTTACAGATGAAGAAAGCTGAGTTCCAGGGTAGCTAAGCAACTTTTTTGAAGTCCCTCAGATAGTAAATGACAGAGCTAGAATTTGAATCTAGGTCTGACTGACTCCAAAAATTACATTTTTTCTGCTGTTCTGCAATGATACTTCTTAGCAGAAGCATCTCTTTCTGCCTCATATGTACATTCTATATTGTAACTACTTGGATGATTGTTCTGCAGTAATTTTATTTGCTTTCTTTCTGGGTATATAATGAATAGATTGGGTAGAATCAAGTACTTAGATTTGCCACTTTTTAGATGCTTGCTACATCAGGGAGACCTGACCTCTAATAGGTAGAGAGTAAAAAATTAAAATTTGCAAATATATTTCTTTCCTATTTGTTCTTTTTCCCCCCAGAACTTTATGAAATCTTCCTCTCAAGAGCAAAAGAACGGTGGAAAAGTTTCAGTGAAACAAGTTCAGAGAATGATACAGAAGGTGTGATTTTCTTTAAAATAAGAATTTCAGGATGAAAATTCAGCTACTGAGCATGATTTTGTACCATGTATCAGAAACTGTAGTAATTGTTTTATATATATCATCTTATTTAATCTTAATAACCCTTTCAGTAAACAAGGCTAGAGAAAATAGTTGATTTACAGAAGAGTTCATGTAAGTATCATCCTAAGGCCTCTTAGCTATGTCAGCTATTTGTGGAGAACTAAAAGTACGTAAAAGGTGAAGAAGGTTTATACTGGCAGACAACAGCTATTTCATCATTCTTTGAAAACTCATTTTTTTAAGCATTGAACTTGTAAGAATTAAAATTATAAGTGTTCACTTCTGAAATATTTTTTCAAGAATAAATGGTATGGCTGGGTGCAGTGGCTCACACCTATAATCCCAGCACTTTGGGAGACCAAGGTGGGTGGATCACCTGAGGTTAGGAGTTCAAAACCACCCTGGCCAACATAGCAAAACCCTGTCTTTACTGAAAAAACAAAAATTAGCTGGGTGTGGTGGCAGGTGCCTGTAATCCCAGCTATTCCAGAGGCTGCGGCAGGAGAATCGCTTGAACTTGGGAGGTGGAGGTTGCAATGAGCTGAGATCATACCATTGCACTCCAGCTAGGATGACAGACTTCATCTCTAAAAAATAAATAAATAAATAAATGGTGAAAGTTGCACTTCAGTAGAAATTAATTGAATGTAAGGAAGAGTTCCAGTCAGAAGCAGTGTTCCACATAAATTACTATTTTCTTATTTTCTGGATATTTATAATTTGCATGTATCATTTAACTTTTTGGTCACTGTCTTTTAAAATATTACTTCCACCCTATTTTGCCTGTTTTCCTTCTGGACTCCAATTACATGTATGGTGGACCATTTAACACTGTTTCATAAGTCTCTTTCTTTTTTTTTTTTTTGGTGGAGGGTAGGTATGATTTTATATAATTGAAAAAAAATTTTAATTTATTATGTAGGGATGGGGTCTGTGTTTCACAGGCTGGTCTCAAATTCCTGGCCTCAAGCAATCCTCTTGCCTTGGCCTTCCAAAGTGCTGGGATTACAGATGTGAACCATTGTGCCTGGCCAACTATTTCTCTTTCTCTCTCTCTCTCTCTCTCTCTCTCTCTCTGTGCTTCAGTTTCATTGATTTTTATTGATCCATAATCAAATTCACCAATCGTTTCTTCTGCTTTATCTACTCTACTATTAAATCTATATCTGTGTAACAGGCTTTTAATTTCAGATATGGTTTGTAACTGTAGAATGTTCACTTGGTTCCTTTTTTTTTTGGGGACGGAATCTTGCTCTGATGCCCAGGCTGGAGTGCAATGGCACGATATCAGCTCACTGCAACCTCTGCCTCCCGGGTTCAAGTGATTCTCCTGCCTCAGCCTCCTGAGTAGCTGGGATTACAGGCACGTGCCACCACACCCACTAATTTTTGAATTTTTAGTAGAGACAGGGTTTCACCATGTTAGTCAGGCTGGTCTTGAACTCCTGAACTCATGATCCACCCGTCTCGGCCTCCCACAGTGCTGGGATTACAGGCATGAGCCACCATATCCAGCCCACTTGATTCTTTTTATACATTCTATTTCTTTGTTGAAATTCTTCATCTTCCCATCCCATGTTCCTTCCTCCATCTTTTCCTCTATTTTCTTTTTAAATTTTATTATTATTATTTTTTCTCTAGCTCACATCAGCCAGATATTTTAACATATTTATAACAGATAGTGGTGTTGTCTTATTATTTTTTTTCTCTAGCTCACATCAGCCAGATATTTTAACATATTTATAACAGATAATGTTGTTGTCTGTTAGTTCTAATACTGCATCATCTGCAGGTCTGCCTCTATTGGTTGTGTTTCCCCCTTATGTCTCCTTTAAAGTGGTTATATTTCACATTTTTTGCTTCTTTGTATATCTAAAATGTTTAAATTGTATGCCAGACATTGTATATAAATAGAATGTAGAAACTAAAGCTGAGGTTTCCCCTGCGGAGGAAGCATGCTCTTTCCTGTTAGGCAGTTTGATTAGGGGATTATCACCTGAATTCAACAATTAATTGGTCTAGGTTGGGGCAGGGTTGCAGCTTTAGATAGATTTAGCTTAACTTGAGTTTCAAATTTCTTGATGGGAAAAAGTGTCCTAGTTTGATTACAGATATCTCCCTCCAATGATATGCTCTCCTAAGACCTTGTGACTTTGGGTGATTTTATTCTGTATTTCTAGCCTGGCCTTCTGCATTCAGAAAATTCTCATAGGGAAAACCAGATAAACATTAAGGGGTCTTCCAGATTCCTGTCTGTCACATCAATTTTATTAGGCTACGTGAAGCTCTTCTGGTTCCTCTTCCTCCAACAAGAATGACTTTGTCTATGGCAAGCTCAATCCTAAGTCCATACCCAGACCTGGCAGATATTCCTACGAAGAAAAATAGCCACTATTGTCTACTCACCAAGGAAAGACTCTTACTTTTCTGGAATTTAAGTCCTATTGATCTCTCTGTATCTATAGCTCTCTAATGATTTTTTAAATGTGATATTTGTAATTTTTTTCCCTAGTTGTTACCATGGAAATGATGGTTTGCCCCATCTTCTGTAAAAACTAGAATTAGATATCCTTTACCATATAACTTTCTGATAAATGTATAGATATCTTCTTTGTACAAGTGACTAACAAATTCTAACAAAAGCTATGTGACATTTCTTGTAATTTCTTGATTATTCAGCTTTTAACTTTAATTAAATAACACATGTGCTGTGTGATCATTCTGTATTTATAAAACTGAACTTGTTATAGCCAAGTGATCATTTAAATTGTATCTGCTTGGTAAATGCAGGTGTATCTGTTGCTGATCGAGAGGCTAGTCTGGAATTAATTAAGTTGGACATATCCCGTACATTTCCATCTCTCTACATCTTTCAGAAGGTAAGGGTTTCTAACCAGCTTATAATTACTAAAAACAAAAACTATCAATATCCAAGGGAACAGATTCTTTAAATGAATAGTTATTACTTTGTTTTGAGACAGAGTCTTGCTCTGTTGCCCAGGCTGTAGTGCAGTGGCACGATCTCAGCTCATGGCATCCTTTGCCACCCAGGTTCAAACGATTCCCCTGCCTCAGCCTCCTGAGCAGCTGGGACTGCAGGCATGAGCCACCACACCCGGCTAATTATTTTGTATTTTAGTAGAGACGGGGTTTCACCATGTTGGCCAGGATGGTCTCGATCTTGTGACCTCGTGATTCGCCTGCCTCGGCCTCCCAAAGTGCTGGTGCAGGCGTGAGCCACTGCGCCCGGCCTCACTATTACTTTTAAAAAGGCAAAACTATAGAAATTGGGGACCTTATATAGAAAGTCTAAAATTGGTCATAAAATTATAGAGGAATTTCTATTATTTTATTCCACTGACTGAAATACATTGTAGTTGGCATAGCATTTAATACCTTTAATATAGTAGGTACTTGATGAATTTTATTACAGTGAATTTATTTTACTTTTTACTTCGT
Organism: Cacajao melanocephalus; assembly: GCA_963573385.1. Lineage (NCBI taxonomy): Eukaryota > Metazoa > Chordata > Mammalia > Primates > Pitheciidae > Cacajao > Cacajao melanocephalus. Next base: position 26,810 of record CAUYLG010022307.1, read on the forward strand.
AAGATGTATGAATTCTTAATGTTTTGGCCTAGTAAATTGTTAAAGTATAAAGAACTTTATCACAGAACTTAAAATTTCTCAGAATTATCACTGAAATAGGAAGAAATGGTTTTCTTTGTACATAGGCTATTATGAAGTTGCTAATACCTTATGAAAAGAGAAATGACATTATATACACTTTATCTTTGACTCAAGTCTTTATTTTTATTTACTTATTTTTAAATTTGAGATCAGGTTTTGCTGTGTTGCCCAGGCTGTACTCGAACTCCTAGGCTCAAGCAATCCTCCTGCATCAGCCTCCTGAATAGATGGGATTATGGGATTACAGGCATGTGCCACCACACCCAGCTGATTCAGGTCTTTATACATGGAATTCTTCTATCTTTAGATTGATAAAAATAAAATGAGTAAAAATTTTTACCATTAAGATTAAAATTATTAACACAGTTTAGTGTAGCTTTATGTTTTTTTTCTGCTGATACTGTATTATATAAAATGAAACAGGCATGGTGGCTTATGCCTGCAATCCCAGCACTTTGGGAGGCTGAGGCAGGTGGATCACGAGGTCAGGAGTTTGAGGCCAGCCTGGCCAAGATGGTGAAACCCTGTCTCTACTAAAAATACAAAAATTAGCTGGACGCAGTGGCACATGCCTATAATCCCAGCTACTTGAGTGGCTAAGGCAGGAGAATCGCTTGAACCTGGGGGACAGAGGTTGCAGTGAGCTGAGATCACGCCACTGCACTCCAGCCTGGGTGACAGAATAAAACTCTGTTTCAGTAAATAAATAAAAATAAAATAAATGAAACAGTCTGTATTGATCATAGTTTTATTATACCAAATCTAAAAGACTTTAAAATGGTTTGTAAATTATATAGCTTGTGTCCATCAAGTAAGTTTATTTGGCTTTTTTTGCTATTTAGTATTAAATATTTCTTTTTTTTTTGAGAGATTCTCACTCTGTCGCCAAGGATGGAGTGCAGTGGCAGAATCCTGGCTCACTGCAACCACTGGCTCCTGAGTTGAAGCGATTCTTGTGCCTCAGTCACCTGAGTTGCTGGGATTACAGGCATGTGCAACCATGCCCAGCTAATTTTTGTATTTATAGTAGAGATGGGGTTTCACCATGTTAGCCAAGCTGGTCTTAAACTCCTGGCCTCAGGTGATCCACCCATCTCGACCTCCTAAAGTTCTGGGATTACAGGCATGAGCCACTGCACCCATCCACAGTATTAAATATTTCTTAATAATAATTTGGAAAACGTCTTGGCAGAGTACATTGATAGTATTTTTTATCATTTAGGATATGCTACAATTTATTAACATGTTATATGAAAGTTAACTTAGAGACAATTATTTGTATAATTTCAAATTTCACTTTTCTCTCCTAAGGGTGGCCCATATCATGATGTCTTACATAGTATTTTAGGGGCATATACATGCTACAGACCTGATGTTGGTTATGTAAGTATTTGTTTCAATCTGTTTTTTGAATATAAGCATTTTATCTACACTCTTATCAAAATATCCTGTGTTGTATTAGCTCCCAAATGTGTATATCTCTATGTCTGCTTTACTTGGGCTTATCAATTTACCCAGTGAAGAATCTTTCCGTCTCTTGCCAGGAGCTTATATGTACTTGAGGCTGCCAGCTTTCTAGGGGAGCTGCCGGAGATTTCACCCTGGAATTTATAAACTTGTATTTCATGCCCTGATGTCAGTGTGGTGCCTTATCCCCCTCTTCCTAACCCTCTCTTCCTGACTGTGCCTCTAGAGAATAAACCTCCTATGTTCTACCAGGTTAAGGAAGGATAGGCACCTGTCTCTAAAGGATAGGGGAGGGGATTTGCTCCTTATATACTTAATTTCACAGATAACTGACAACTTCAGCTTCTGAGCTTTCAGAGTTCCTGATTATTGGCTTCCTCCTCTGTAGATATTTTAGTTTTAACCTTCTATACTTATTTAATTTACAATTTCTAAAATGCTATTAACTTATCTACTATTTATATAACTTTTCATTCTTGTAGTCCTCATGGGTTAATACTTATTTTTCTGTACTGTATTATTAGTTGGATTTTGCAAGGAAACAAAGATGTGATGTTCAATTACCATTTTTAACTAGAAGTTATAGAACTTTCATCTTATCACCTTTGCCTTAAAATATAATTTTAGACCTCTCTATAGGGTGGCTGTCTGGTACAAGTTACTTTGTTCTGTTGCACGTTCATTTCTGTTTGTTTACTCAACAAATATTTACTGTGTGCTTATGAGTATATGTCAGGCATTGTTCTAGGCACTTGAGATACCTCAGTGAACAAAATGATTTCTCCCTTTACAGTTTAGAAGAAAGAAACAGACAATAAACAACAAATGAATAAGTAAATCATGTTATATTAAAAGATATGTGCTGGCCAGGCGCAGTGGCTTACACCTGTAATCCCAGCACTTTGGGAGGCCAAGACGGGTGGATCACGAAGTCAGGAGATCGAGACCATCCTGGCTAACACGGTGAAACCCAGTCTCTACTAAAAATACAAAAAAAAAAAAATTAGCCAGGCATGGTGGCACGCACCTGTACTCCCAGCTACTTGGGAGGCTGGGGCAGGAAAATCGCTTGAACTCGGGAGGCTGAAGTTGTGGTGAGCTGAGATCAAGACACTGCACTCCAGCCTGGGCAACAGAGCCAGACTCTGTCTCAAAAAAAAAAAAAAAAAAGAGAAGTGCTGTGGAAAAGTATGGGATGATAAAGGGGGAAAATGCCAGGGGGCAGGTTGTAGTATTTGAAAAGATTGTCAGATAGTCCTTAAGGAGAATGTTAGATTTGAGCAGTCTTTAAATTCTGTTACTCAGGTATTCTGTGAATGAATTATAACACCTTGTATCCCCTTCACATGTTTAAGTTGAATTTTAAAATTTTTCATCATAAGTTTACTTGTAAATAATTTAATTTTTTAGCACTGTTTAAATGTTGACATCTTATAGTTCTTTAAAAATGTCTCTAGGCTGGGCATGGTGGCTCATGCCTGTAATCTCAGCACTTTGGGAGGTTGAGACAGGAGGATCACTTGAGCCCAGGACTTCTAGGGTGCAGTGAGTTAGGATTGGGCCATTGCATTCCAGCCTGCTCAACACAGCAAGACCCTGTCTCAAAAAAACAAAGCAAAAGTCTGTAGTAGACTTTAAATACTATAATGAATTTACATATATCATAGTCCATTTAAAGAAAAATACATTGGCTGAGCACAGTGACTCACGCCTATAAATCCCAGCACTTTGGGAGCCCAAGGCGGGTGGATCACGAGGTCAAGATCGAGACCATCCTGGCCAACGTGGTCTACTAAAAATACAAAAATTAGCTGGGCATGGTGGTGCACGCCTGTAGTCCCAGCTACTGCTGTAGTCAGGCTGGGACTACAGGCGTGCACCACCAAGCACTTTGGGATGCCGAGGGAGGCAGATAACCTGAGGCCAGGAGTTCGAGACCAACCTGGCCAACATGCGAAATCCTGTCTCTACTAAAAATATAAAAATTAGCTGGGCATGAAGGCGTGTACCTGTAATCCTAGCTTCTCAGGAGGCTCAGACATGAGAATTGCTTGAACCCGGGAGGCAGAGGTTGCAGTGAGCTGAGATCGTGCCACTGCACTCCAGCCTGAGTGAGACTGTCTCAAAACAAACAAACAAACTTACTCAATCCTCACTTAAAGGCGCTCGTTTAACCTGGTATACTGAGAAAAAATGGGGGAAATTAAAATACTGTTACTGTTATTACACTTATGATAATGATTTTTGTAGAATATGTTTTAAACATTTTTTTTTTTACTCTGGCTGTACGGTTATTGGGTCATTGTATATTTGCTGCCAAAATGAACTCTATTAGTTTAGTGAATTTATATAAAATGACCATCATATAACTTAACTGGTAGTGTCAAGGCTCATTGACAAACCAGTCAGTCAAATCACACATACTTCATAAGTTAAAAATAGTATAGACTATATTGGAATACCTATTTCATGTCATGATTTGACAAAATAGGTTTTTAACTATGTTAATGAACAACATATGCTGAATCTATGAATAACTTGTATGAAAGTTTTATATGTGGATTTTATTCTTGAAAAAATTTGGTAATTTTGGTTCACATTTCTGGGTAGAGCAATTATGGTTGAGTCTGAGTGTTACCTGTCTGTAGGTCCACAGATGCAAGCTTTCTTTTTTAAGCAAGGAGGTAGCTATTATTTTGCCTGGCACTTACAGTGAACTGGGCCTACATTATGATGGGGATTTAAGGTGGCTCTATCATAAAAGTAGAAGTGAGAAGACAAACAAGTTTCCCAGTATCTCAGGTGGAGTAAAAAACTGTAGATATTACCCTAAGAACATCGTAAGGTTTGTATACTCCCCGCCTTGTGTGTGTGTGTGTGTGTGTGTGTGTGTGTGTGTGTAAACAGAGAGGCTTATTGTGTTGCCCAGGCTGGTCCTGAATCTCTGGGCTCAAGCAATTATAAGGATTACAGGCATGAAACACCATGCCCGACCCATTTATTTTTTGTTATAAGTCCCTGTTTCTCCATAGTTATTATCAATAACATACCAAAAATAAGAAGTCTGTGTGTATGTCTGCAAGAACAATAAAGGATGGGGAATTTAAGTAGATGCCCTTCTCCCATATCCTAGCCAGGCATAGAGGAAGAGAGAAATTTCAAATGACAGAAAGTGGGTGGGTTACATAGGTGCTTCAACTTGGTAAAGTATTATTTCTTAAGCTGATCTGAGCTCACAGCTCACTGCAACCTCCGTCTTCCAGGTTCAAGCGATTCTCCTCTCTCAGACTCCTGAGTAGCTGGGATTACAGGTGCCCGCCTAGCTGGGATTACAGGCACCTGCCACCATGCCTGGCTAATTGTTTTGTATTTTTAGTAGAGACAGGGTTTCACCACGTTGGCCAGGCTGGTCTCGAACTCCTGACCTCAGGTGATCTGCCTGGCACCTATATAGATAGGTATCTTTTTGTTGTTTGTGTGGAGGTTTTTTTGTTTCTCACATTTTTATTTTGAACAACTTCAGATTGAAAGCAAAGTTACAGCAGTTTTCTCTTGGTTAGAATCCGGTCAGGGTCATGTGTGGTGTTTAGTTGTTCAATCTTTTCAGTTTCCTTTAAAATAGAAGTTCTTCAGCCTTTTGTATCTGTGGTAACAATGTTGCTTTTCAGAAATTAAGGCTAGTTGTTTGGAGAATGACCTTCAATTTGAATTTGATTATTTTTTCATGATTAGATTTGGGTTAGACAGTTTTGTCAGCAATGCTACATAAACAATGTCTTTTTCAGTGCATCACACCATGAATCAATAAATAATGCAGAATATTCAGAAGACTTGGACTCTGAAGAAATTATAGAAATAACTTTTTCTTATTTTCTTTTCATATATACACAAGAGTGATATATGATAAATCTGAATGAGCTATAAATAGCTTAAAAATATGCAGAAAATAAATATTCTGGGCTGGTTGTGGTGGCTCATGCCTGTAATCCCAGCACTTTGGGAGGCCGAGGTGAGCGGATCACCTGAGGTCAGGAGTTCCAGACCAGCCTGGCCAACGTGGTGAAACCCTGTCTCTACTAAAAATACAAAAAAATGAGCCAGGTGTGGTGGCAGGTGCCTGTAATCCCAGCTATTCAGGAGGCTGAGGCAGGAGAATCGCTTGAACCTGGGAGGCAGAGGTTGCAGTGAGCTGAGATCGTGCCATTGCACTCCAGCATGGGCGACAAAGGTTTAACTTTGTCTCCAAAAAAAAATAAATAAATAGGCTGAGTATGGTGGCTCACTCCAGTAATCTCAACAATTCGGGAGGCTGAGGTGGGTAGATTGAGGTCAGGAGTTCAAGACCAGTCTGGCTAACATGGTGAAACCCCATTGCTACTAAAAATACAAAAATTAGCTGGGCATGGTGGCAGGCACCTGTAATCCCTGGTACTCAGGAGGTTGAGGCAGGAGAATCACTTGAACCTGGGAGGGGGAGTTTGGAGTGAGCCGAGATCATACCACGGCCCTCCAGCCTGGACGACAAGAGCTAAACTCTGTCTCCAGAGAAATAAATTAATTAAATAAATATTCCAGCCAGGCACAGTGGCTCATGCTTGTAATCCCAGCACTTTGAGAGGCTGAGGCAGGAGAATCACAAGGTCAGGAGTTTGAGACCAGCCTGGCCCATATGGTAAAACCCTGTCTTTACTAAAAATACAAAAATTAGCCATGTGTGGTGGCGGGCGCCTATAGTCCCGGCCACTCGGGAGGCTGAGGCAGGAGAATCGCTTGAATCTGGTAAGCAGAGGTTGCAGTGAGCCGAGATCATGCCATCGCACTCCAACCTGGGTGACAGAGTGAGACTCTGTTTCAAAATAAATAAATAAATAAATAAGTATCCCAAGTGATAAAGGATTATGTTCTTGCTTGTCAGCATGTTTTCTTTTTTAGTGGTATGTAAAATGAAATTACTTATACTAACAGATTATAAAGTTAAAAATTACATCTTAGATTAAATTAAAAATTACATCTTAGATTATAAAATTAAAACTAGATTAAAATGTAGTTTTAATTCCTTTTATTTACTTTGCTACCATTCTATTACCGATGGCTAATATTTTGCCCCTTGTATTCATTCAGCAAATATCATGGTACTAAGAATATAACTATGAACAAACAAACATGTTATGGTCTCTGTACTACTTTCCTATGAATACTGTAACAAATTATCATGAAATTAGTGGCTTTAAACAACACAAATTAGGCCAGGTGCAGTGGCTCATGCCTGTAATCTCAGCACTTTCGGAGGCTGAGGTAGGAAGATTACTTGAGGTCAGGAGTTTGAGACCAGCCTGGGCAACATAGGAAGACTCTGTCTCTACAAAAATAATTTAAATACACACAACAACACAAAGTTACTGTTTGACAGTTCTGGAGGTCAGAAGTCTGAAATAGACTTCACTGAGTTTAAGTCAAAGTATTGGCAGCGTTGTGCTTCCTCTGGAAGCTCTAGGGGAGAATCCATTTCCTTGCTTTTTCCACCTTCTAGAGGCTGCCTACATTCCTAGGCCTGTAACTCCATCTTCAAAGCAAGCAGTATATCATCTTCAAATCTCTCTCTGACTAACCTGCCTTCTTTTTTCACTTACGAGGAATCTTATGATGATTACTTCGGGCTCACCCAGATAATTCAGGATAAGCTCCCCATCTCAAGATCCTTGACTTAATTACATCTGCAAAGTCCCTTTTGCCATGTACAGCAACATTTTCACAACTTCTGGTAATAAATAATGATTTGGACATCTTTGGAGGGCAATTATCATGCCTAATACAGTTTCTGTCTTCATGGAACTTCAGTTCTAGAAAATCAAATAGGCCATTACCATAGAATCTGCAAAAAGTACTCAGAAGAAGACAGAGAAATAAGATGTAAACAAAGAAATAATTGGATTGCAGAAGCTGAGGGAATGCTGTTAGGAGAGATAGTGCCCACTGGGTTTTACAATAAGTATTGTTGGTCATGCTGGCAAGAGAAATCTCAAAATAGTATAGTAATGGAGTGAGAATATATACTGAAGTATGCTAAAGAGTGAAAAGGGAGCTGAGAAAGCAGAGATAGTGATTGTAGGCATTCCTTTCAAAACACTTGGCTGGGAACAAGAGACAGTTATTATTGCAGTTATTCTTAGTGGTCTCACTGTGTAAGTCTATTTTACCAATCTCTTCCAAAAGTAAGTGTTTGCTAACTTTTTTTTTTTTTTTTGAGATGGAGTCTCACTCTGTTGCCCAGGCTAGAGTGCAGTGGCCCAATCTCAGCTCACTGCAACCTCCACCTCCCAGGTTCTTTCAAAATTCTCCTGCCTCAGCCTCCCAAGTAGCTGGGACTACAGGCACATGCCACCACACCCAGCTAATTTTTTGTATTTTAGTAGAGATGGGGTTTCACCGTGTTGCCCAGGCTGGTCTGAAACTCCTGAGCTCAGGCAATCTGCCCGCCTCCACCTCCAAAGTGCTGGGATTACAGGCATGAGCCTCCGAGCCCGGCCCCAACTTTTTTTTTAATTAAAGAAATGTATGGGCTGGGCGGGCATGGTAGTACATACCCATAGTCTTAGCTACTCTGGAGGCTGAGGCTGGAGGATAGCTTGAACCAGGAGGCAGAGGTTGCAATGAGATGATACAATGTCACTGCATTGCAGCCTAGGCAACTAAGTTAAGACCCTGCTTCAAAAAAAAAAAAAAAAAAAAGTGTAGGATAGCTGCCAATGACTCACAAGCAAGCAAACATCTGTACAGCTTAGCCTTTTAATCAAGGTCTTTCACAATATAAATACATCCTACCTTTTCTAAATGACTTTGCTTACTCCAACTGAGCTGATCCTATTGTTCCCATTTTTGTGTCTTCGCTCATGCGTCTTTTCCATTTTAGGTTTTTTCCTATTTCTGTCTCTTGCTTTTCCAGGACTCCAGGCCCATTATCTCAACCCCACAACATCTCCTTTCTTGGTATTTCAGCAGTGCTTTTCATAGATCTCTTTTATTCTTAGTTCTTCATTTTTTACTCAGACAGATGTGTTCTAATAATGAAAATAATCACCTGATTTTTATTAAATTTTGTGATTCTGTACTCTATTTTGAAATAATTCAGACTGAGGGGAAATGAAAACTAGGTAACACACTGAGATAGCCTTTTGTAGCAGTAAAAGCTGATACTTTTTTTTTTTTTTCAAAAATTCTCCCTAATTTTTAAAAACCGCACCATGTGAACAAGAAATAAGAGAGATAAAATTAGGGAGATTTCATAATTATTAGGGATTCTCTGTATTTACCTTTGCTGGGAAGGAAAAAAGAAATCTTGGTTAATTCTACTTTGAAATGTCACTTTGTAATTTTTCAGGAGTACAATAAAATAAACTGTATAGATTTATTATTTTAAGTCAATTTTAACTAATTTCTTCTTTATTTGAAGGTCCAAGGGATGTCCTTTATTGCAGCAGTACTCATTCTCAATTTGGAAGAGGCAGATGCCTTTATTGCATTTGCAAATCTCCTGAATAAGCCATGCCAGTTGGCCTTCTTTCGTGTAGATCACAGCATGGTATGAATAGATCATGTTTTCTTTTGTTTGTGTAGTTTGAATGCCCTCTTAGAATGAAAAACAATAATTAAAAGACCAAGATAATCTGATCTAATATAAACTTACCATATTATAGTTTATGAATGAATGCTTGCTGAGAAGACTCAGAAAGAGATGAGATTCTTAATGAGCAAGATTTCCTGTTAATGTTTAAGCATTTAATTTCTCCATTTCTAGACTATATATTTTCATAATTTTATTGATTTTTTAATCTTTAGATGTTGAAATATTTTGCTACATTTGAAGTATTCTTTGAAGAAAATCTCTCCAAATTATTTCTTCACTTCAAATCTTACAGTCTTACACCAGATATATACTTGATAGACTGGTAAGTCATAGCATACATACATAACATATAATAATGAAAAGGAAAAAAAGTATAACTTTTTGTTTGTTTTAGGAACTAGAGTAAATCTCATGTGCAGGATTTTACATATAAAGGGCCTTCTTTTACAAATTGAGAAATTTCCAAATTTTTGTGGGGGCTCATTTGATTAAGAGCAAGGACTCGGCTGGGCGTGGTAGCTCACACCTATAATCCCAGCACTTTGAGAGGCCAAGGTGGACAGATCACCTGAGATCAGGAGTTCGAGACCAGCCTGGCCAACATGGTGAAACCCTGTCTCTACTAAATATACAAAAACTTAGCTGGATATAGTGGCGCTAGGCTGAGGCAGGAGAATTGCTTGAACCTGAGAGGCAGAGTTTGCAATGAACCAAGATCATGCCACTGCACTGCAGCCTGGGCAACAGAGCGAGACTCTGTCTCAAAAAAAAAAAAAGGGAAAAAGAGCATGGACTCTGGGTTGAAATCAGAATCTCTCAGTTTGTATTTTAGGTTTTTTTTAATCTATAAAATGGGAATAATATTATCTCTCTTTAGTCGTCAGGGTGTTTTAAATGGATTATCTCATTCAATGCCTAGCACATACTAAGCTCTCATAGTTAGTTGCTATTTATTTTATTATTAACACAGAAGGGCTTATGATAGTTATAATAGTATTTTTTTACTAAGGGCTTTGTATTGTTTCTTTTTCTTTCAAAGTTTTATCCAGCTTTTTTTCCCCCAAGATGATACCAATTTGAATTTTTAAATTTGATCTGCCTTCTTATATATTTCTGAAAATTTTAAAAAATGTAATAAATGTAAATACAGTATACTTTCTCCAAGTTACACATATAAATAGCTTAGATTTTTACCGTTTGAACACAAAATTTTATTTCCTAGACTTTCTCTAGCTTAAAAAAAAAAGGCCAGGTGCAGTAGCTGACGCCCATAGTTCCAGCACTTTGGGAGGCTGAGGCAGGAGGATTGCCTGAGGCCAGGAGTTTGAGACTAGCCTGGTCACCCTAGCGAGACCCCAACTCTACAAAAAAATAAAAAATAAAAAAATTATCCAGACATAGTTGTGCATGCCAGTAGTCCCAGCTACTCAGGAGGCTAATGTGGGAGGATTGCTTGAGTCCAGGAGTTTAAGGTTACAGTGAGCTATGATTGCACCACTGTACTCCAGCCTGTGTGACAGAATGAGATCCTGCCTATAAAAAAAGAAAGTATGTATGTTGCCAAATCATGTATACTGCAGACAGGATCCCCATTTTATTGCTTGTGTTTAAAGTTCAAAGTTTTTTAGACTTTTCATTTGTCATATTAAGACTAATGATATTAATTGTGTTCCTAAAGGGCATACAGCTCTCCTCCAAGTTGTGATTCAGGCACCAATGCTCCTTCCATTTTGTGCTTCCACCATCTTTAACAAGACATTTCCGGGGTTTTTGAAGAAGGGGAAAGAACAAGGAGACTCACAAGGGGAGATTTTGGGGAGCTAGGCCTAGAAGTATCACGCATTTCCTCCTCTCACATTCTACTGACCAGGACTCAGTCATGTGGTCACAACTAACTGCAAGTGAAGATGCAAAATGTGGCTTAGCAGTTTGCCCAGAAAGAAAAAGAAATGGTTTGGTAAACAGCCAGTTTCTACCACACATACTTTTTTCTGTTTAATCATAATAACTGCATAAGATATGTACTGTAATTTATACCACTTACTGATGGGGAGTCTAAAATTTTGTTTTTTATTTTTTTTATTTTTTGAGACAGAGTTTCATTCTGTTGCCCAGGTTGCAGTGCAGTGGCACAATCACAGGTCCTCCCACTGGAACTCCTGGGCTCATGCATTCCTACTACCTCATCCTCCTAAATAGTTGGGATAACAAGTGTGCATCACTATGCCTTCATAATTGATATTGAAATTTTGATAGGCTGAGTACCCTACCTAACATTTCACAGTTAATAAATGGCAAAATAGAAACTAAAACCTCAGCAGTCCAATTCCGGAAACCATATTCTTTATAAAGTTAACTATAACATGACTGGTACTCATTTTACTGAAGAAGAATATTTAGGGTTTTTTTTTTTAGTTGTAAAAGAGGTTGGAAATAATCCAAATTCATCATTTTAGAGCTGAAGAAATTGAGATGTAGAAGTAGAATGTCATAGTGAAGGTCAATTTATTGCCATTCAAGAATTATACAATATAAAGACACATTTTTAAGAGAAAATATAACAGCTGGTCATGGTGGCTTATGCCTGTAATCCCAGCATTTTGGGAAGCCAAAGCGGGTGGACAACTGAGGTCAGGAGTTTCAGACCAGCCTGGCCAACATGATGAAACCCCATCTGTACTAAAAATACAAAAATTAGTTAGATGTGGTGGTCTGCGCCTGTAGTCCCAGCTACTTGGGAGGCTGAGGCATGAGAATCAGTCAGCTGCGATCAGGCCACTGCACTCTATCCTGGGCTACAGTGCAAGACTCTGTCTCAGAAAGAAAAATATAAAAAGAAAATGTAATTGTGACAACCTAACAATGTATATTACCTTTTCTAAAAGTTAATTTAACTTCTTAAACTATGTGATTTAATGGAATTACAATAAGATTTCTTTTTCTTATTTTCATTCTTTTGGATTTTCTTTTTAGTTGACATATAATAATTGTACATATCCATGGGGTACCTAGTGATGTTTCTATACATACAATGTATAGTAATGAGATCAGGGTAATTAGCATATCCATCTCAAACATTTATCATTTCTTTGTGTTGAGAACATTCAGTATAGTTGTCCTATTTGAAACCATATATTATGGCTAACTATAGTTGTCCTATAGTACTATAGAACACTAGAACTTATTCCTCCTATCTGGCTGTAATTTTGTATATTTTAACAAATTTCAGCCTATCTCTTCCTTTTCTCTACCCTTCCCAGTCTCTAGGATCCTCTGTTCTACTTTTTACTTTTATGAGATTAGCTGACCAGTATGATGACTCATGCTCATAATCCTAGCACTTTGGGAGGCTGCAGCAGGCTGACTGCTTGAGCTCAGGAGTTCAAGACCAGCCTAGGCAAGATAGTGAAACCCCATCTCTACAAAAAATATAAAAATAGCTGTATGGTGCATGGTGGCAATGCGCCTGTAGTCTCAGCTACTTGGGAGGCTGAAGTAGGAGGATGACTTGAGCCTAGGAGGCTCAAGCGAGCTGAGATTGTACCACTACATTCCAGGCTGAGTGACAGAGCCAGATCCTGTCTCCAAAAAAAAAAAAAAACAAAAGAGCGATCAGCATTTCTTAGCTTCTAAATGTGAATGAGAACATATAGTATTTCACTTAACATAATGTCCTCTGGTTCTATCCATGTTGCCACAAATGACAGGATTTCATTCTTTTTTTGTGGCTTAGTAGTATTCCGTTGTATATATATACCACGTTTTCTTCATCCATTCATCTGTTGTTGGATACCCAGGTTGATTCCATATCTTGGCTATTGTGAATAGTGCCACAATAAATGTGGGGGTGCAGACCTATCTTCAGCATACTGATTTCAATTCCTTTGAGTATATACTCAGTAGTGTCATTGCTAGATCATATGGTTGTTCTATTTGTAATTTTTTGAGGAACTTCCATACTGTTCTCCATAGTAGCTGTACTTTACATTCACAACAGTGTATAAGAGTTCCCTTTTCTCTGCATCCTTGCCAGCATTTGTTATTTTATTGTCTTTTTGATAACAGCTATCCTAAATGGGGTAAGATGATACCTCATTATGTTTTTGACTTGCGTTTCCTTGATGCTTAATTATGTTGAGCATTTTAAAATATATTTCTTGGTCATTTCTACATCTTCTTTTGAGAAATTTCTGTTCAGATTGTTTGCCCATTTTTTAGTCAGATTTTTTTTTTCTTTTTTTTTTTGAGACGGAGTCTGGCTCTTTTGCCCAGGCTGGAGTACAGTGGCACGATCTTGGCTCATTGCCACCTCCACCTCCAGGTTCAAGTGATTCTCGTTCTTCAGCAACCCAAGTAGTTGGGACTACAGGTGTGCACCACCCCACCTGGCTAATTTTTGTATTTTTATTAGAGATGAGGTTTCATCATGTTGGCCAGGCCGGTCTGGAACTCCTGACCTCTAGTGATCCACCCACCTCAGCTTCACAAAGGGCTGGTATTACAGTCATGTGCCAGTTTTTTTTTTTTTTTTTTTTTTTTTTGCTATTGAGATATTTAAGTTCCTCATATATTTTGGCTATTAATTTCCTGTCAGATGAATAGTTTGCAGATATTTTCTCCTATTCTTTGTTTTTTTTTAACTCTGTTTTATTTTTATTTTATTTTATTTTATTTTATTTTTTGAGATGGAGTCTTACTCGCCAGGCTGGAGTGCAGTGGCATGATCTTGGCTCACTGCAACCTCCGACTCCCTGGTTCAAGCGATTCTCCTGCCTCAGCCACCCAAGTAGCTGGGATTACAGGCATGCGCAACCATGCCCAGCTAATTTTGGTGTTTTTAGTAGAGACGGTGTTTCACCATGTTGACCAGGATGGTCTCGATCTCCTGACTTCGTGATCCACCCGTCTCGGCCTCCCAAAGTGCTGGGATTACAGGCGTGAGCCACTGCGCCTGGCCCTGATTGTTTTCTTTAGTGTGCAGAAGCTTTTTAGTTTGATATAATCCCATTTGTTTATTTTTGGTTTTGGTGCCTGTACTTCTGAGATCTTACTAATAAAATTTTTTCCAAGACTAATGTCTTGAAGCATTTTTCCTATGTTTTCTTCAAGTAGTTTTATAGTTTTGTGTCTTACATTTAGTTATTTGATCCATCTTGAGTTGACTTTTGTATAGGATGAGAAGTGGGGGTCTAGTTTTGTTTCGATTGATTTTCCTATGGATATCCAGTTTTTCCAGCACCATTTATTGAAGAGACTGTCCTTTCCTGAGTTAGTGTTCTTGGTACCTTTGTCAAAAATCAGTTGGCTATAGATGTGTGGATTAATTTCTGGGTTCTCTATTCTGTGCCATTGTTCTATGTATCTGTTTTTATGTCAGTACCATTCTGTTGGGGTTACTATGACTTTGTAGTTTATTTTGAAGTCTGGTAGTCTAATGCCTCCAGCTTGTTTTTGTTTTGTTTTGTTTTGAGATGGAATCTCACTCTGTCACCCAGACTGGAGTGCAGTGGCTGGATCTCAGCTCACTACAACCTCTGTCTCCTGGGTTCAGTGATTCTCTTGTCTCAGCCTCCCAAGTAGCTAGGACTACAGGCTGTGCCACCGTGCCTGGCTAATTTTTTTTTTTTTTTTTTTTTTGTATTTTTATTAGAGACAGGGTTTCACTGTGTTAGCCAGGATGGTCTCAATCTTGTGACCTCGTGATCGGCCTGCCTCGGCCTCCCAAAGTGCCAGGATTATAGGCGTGAGCCACTGCACCTGGCCTGTCTTGTTTTTTTCCCTCAAGATTCCTTTTGTGTGTGTGTGTGTGTGTGTGTGTGTGTGAGATGGAGTCTCGCTCTTTCACCCAGGCTGGAGTGCAGTGGCATAATTAAACTTGAAATCTTAATAATTCACAACCAGTGAGTTTCATGTAAATTTAAGCTTTGTTGTTTAAGGTCTTTTCAGTTTTTGGGTTTTTTTTTTTTTTTTTTTTTTTTGAAACGGAGTCTCACACTGTCGCCTGGGCTGGAGTGCAGTGGCATGATCTTGGCTCACTGCAACCTCCGCCTCCTGGGTTCAAGTAATTCTCCTGCCTCAGCCTCCCGAATAGTTGGGACTACTGGTACCCACCACCACACCTAGCTAGTTTTTGTGTGTGTGTATCTTTAGTAGAGACGGGGTTTTACTGTGTTGGCCAGGATGGTCTCAAATTCCTGACCTCATGATCCGCCTGCCTCGGCTTCCCAAAGTGCTGGGATTACAGGCATGAGCCACACCTCGCCCAGCCCTTTTTGAGGTTTTATATAAATTTTATGATGGTTTATTTCTGTGAAGAATGTCATTGGCATTTTAATAGGGATTGCATGGAATCTATAGATTATATTGGATAGTATTGTCATTTTAACAATATTAATTCTTCCAATCTATGAATATGGGATGTCTTTCCATTTGTTTGTGTTCTCTTCAATTTATTTTATCAGTGTTTTCCTTGTAGAAGTCTTTCACCTCCTTGATTAAATTTACTCCTAAGTTTACTCCTTATTATTTTTGTACCTATTATAAATGTATCCAGTTTTCTGATAGAAGAATGATCTCTTATTTGGACACTAATGTCTTTTATCATCTTTTCTGTTAAAAAGCTTTTGTTTTAACTTGGAGAGTTTTTCTTTCAAGCAATATCCAGTAGATTATAGAATGGTGGGTGAATTTTGCCAAAGAGATGGAGCAATTGATCTTAAAAGACAAGTGGTTGTTAAGAATACGCGTGGATATGCCGGGCACAGTTGCTCATGCCTGTTATCCTAACACTTTGGGATGCTGAGGTGGATGGCTCACCTGAGATCGGGAGTTCGAGACCAGCCTGGCCAACATGGTGAAACCCCATCTCTACTACAAATACAAAAATTAGCTGGGCATGGTGGCTTGTGCCTGTAGTCCCAGCTACTCAAGAGGCCGAGATAGGAGAATCACTTGAATCCGGGAGGCGGAGGTTGCAGTGAGCTGAGATCATGCCACTGCACTCTAGATTGGTGACAGAGTGAGACTCCATCTCAAAAACAAAAAAAAAGAATACTCATGGGTGCGGTGGCTCACACCTGTAATTCTAGCACTTTGGGAAGCTAAAGCAGGCGGATCACCTGAAGTCAAGAGTTTGACGCCTGGCCAACATGGTGAAACCCCATCTCTACTAAAAATACAAAAATTAGCCAGTCTTGGTGGCAGGCATCTGTAATTCTAGCTACTCAGGAGGCTGAGGCATGAGAATCGTTTGAACCTGTGAGGTAGAGGTTGCAGTGAGCCGAGATCCTGCCACTGCACTGCAGCCTGGGAAATAGAATGAGACTCTGTCTCAAAAACAAAAACAAACAAACAAAGAATTTGGATGGGTGTATTCAAGGGATAATGTGAGGTGGGGAGAAGAGTACATATGATATAATTAAGCTTGAAATCTTAATAATTCACAACCAGTGGGTTTCATGTAAATGATATTAAGCTTTAATGTAGAAAAATAAATAAATAGTGGCATTGGTGAAATATGATGTCTTCTCAGTTATTCTTTTGCTTAGGATTTTTAAAATTTTTTTTAGACAGTGTCCCACTGTGTCACCCAGGCTGAGTGCAATGGCATGGTCACAGCTCACTGCAGCCTCAAAATCCCAAGCTTAAGCAGTCTGCCTACCTTAGCCTCTTGAGTATCTGGGGCTACACTCACACCACTACACCAAACTAATTTTTGCTATTTTATAGGGTCTTACTATGTTGCCCAGGCTGGTCTTGTACTGATGGATGCAAGCGATCCTTTCACATTGGCCTCCCAAAGGCTGAGATTACAGGCGTGAGCCACCACACCTGACTGATTTAGGCTTTTTTAAAAACTAAGTTATTTTTCAATGTATTCTCTTCCTGTCCTCCAACAACATTAGAGTTACTTAGGGAAGGACTCAAGAAAATGAGAGAAGGGTTTTTTAATATTATGGGACAGAGAACCAAGTTCAAGTACTAATTCCATTAAGAAGGAAAAAAACATTCTTCATTCTCAGTCTTGAGGGGTGTGAGCATGGGGGATAGCAGGATCACAGTTGATGTAGGGGACAGGAGAGAGCTAATGAAGAGTGAGTGTTGTGTACTAGAACCTGAGCCTAGGCATGCCTCATATCCTTTCTCATTTTGAACAGTGAGTTAGTATAGTCTCTGTGCTACCAAAAGTGGTTTTTGTCATATAATTAAATATGTGTTTTTAATTTAAGAAGTAGGATGGACTTTTGTTTCATGTCTTTCTTGAGCATATTATGTACAAATCCCAGAGACATTTTTGTGAGATAAGAATAAGTGGCAGTGCAAAATGATTTTTAAAAAATTATTTTGGCGAGAAAGCTTTTAGTTCCTTTCCTCAGTCCCATCAGCACTACCTCAAATAAACACACAATCAGTATAAACAGTTGTTTACTTTCTTTGCCAAGGCAACTTCAAGACAAGTCCTGTAGTATGTATTCTCCCTACTTCCCTCAACCAGAATGCCTCCCAGAGCACCACTGGCTAAAGAATTACATGATTAGACATTGTCAGAAAGGGTGGGAAAAGCCATTTTGGTGATTCTATTGGAAAGTATATGTGCTTCAAAAGAAGTGGATGGAGAGAAAAAAACAAAACAAAACAATGTTTATTCAAGGGGAAGAGAAAAGAGAGAAGTCATACTTTATGGGTTTATATTAGGTTACTAAAAGATGATATTTGGGTTCTTCATACAATAATAATATAATTTTTATTTAGCATTTCTTACATGCCAAACACTGGTGTAAACACTTTTATTAACTCCTATAATTTTTTAAACAATCCTGAGAGGTAGGTAGTTTTCTTATAATTGACTAATGAGGAAACAGGTACAGTAAAGACAACTGTCTTGCTTAAAGTAACACAACTAATAAGTGGCAAATTCAAGATTCAAATTTAGGCATTCTGGTTTCAGAGTGCATACCCTTAACTACCAGGCTGTTCAACCACTCCGGTATGTATTAGGCCTTTCCTCTATATAAGGTTGTAAATTCACATAATTTTGTTATTTATTATTTAATTTCCCACTACTCAAGTTTGAGGGAGGAAGCCATACACACACACACACACACACACACACACACACACACACACATATGTGTATATATACATACACACACATACATACTCAAGTTTGAGGGAGGAAGCCACATATATATACACACACACACACACACAGACATACACATACGTACATATATGTATACATATATTTTGAGTTGGAGTCTGGCTCCCATCGTGCGGGTTGGAGGGAAGTGGCATTAGCTCACTGCAACCTCCGTCTCCCTGGTTCAAGTGATTCTCTTGCCTCAGCCTCCTGAGTAGCTAGGACTATAGGCATGTGCCACCATGCCCAGCTAACTTTTGTGTTTTAGTAGAGACAGCGTTTCACCATGTTGGTCAGGATGGGAAAGCCATATTTTATTTGTCTTTTTATACCTAATTAAGCACTGTTCTTTTTTTATAGAGGTGCTTACTGAGTAAATGAGTCAATTAATGAAAAATGAAAAATTTCAGTGACCATCTTCTCCTCTAATTTTAGGATCTTCACATTATATAGCAGATCACTACCACT
Source organism: Cacajao melanocephalus (assembly GCA_963573385.1). Lineage (NCBI taxonomy): Eukaryota > Metazoa > Chordata > Mammalia > Primates > Pitheciidae > Cacajao > Cacajao melanocephalus. Next base: position 45,589 of record CAUYLG010022307.1, read on the forward strand.
TGATCTGGCCTGTCGAGTCTGGGATGTATTTTGCAGAGATGGGGAAGAATTTTTATTTAGGACTGGATTAGGAATACTTCGATTATATGAAGATATTCTCCTGCAGATGGACTTTATTCATATAGCACAGTTTCTAACTAAATTGCCAGAAGATATCACATCGGAAAAGCTGTTCAGTTGTATTGCAGCCATTCAGATGCAGAATAGCACCAAAAAATGGACTCAGGTACAGTGACATTTTCCTATCTCTAATAGATGTGTTAAAGCAGTTGACTTATTATAAAAAAGGTATTTCTTAAATGTTAGTGCTTAAAAATATGTCTTTTAAAAATAATTTTGGACTTCTAAAAAGTAAGAGTTTAAATCAAATTGCCTACTTTTCAGCTATCCAAACCTAGGGCTTTATTTTATTTAGGTTCAATAATACGCATTTAGTGAAGCACAATCCACAATAGTCATTTATTTGCCAGAGTAGTTACTACTTTGGTATTTCACATAGAAAACAATTTTATTATATTAAATACCTGCTGTGTACTAGGATTTGTAGTTGAAAGAATATATAATGTATGGCCCTGGCTTTTAGATGCTTAGTCTTGTTAAGAAAGTAAAAGTATTGCCAATGTAAGTTAAGTGACATAAAAGGATAGCAGTATCACTCAATCCATGAATGATATAAACAATTGGCATTATTAAATTTGCAGTTTTATTGGTTCAGAAAATGTTATGTTACCAAATAGTAATTTCAGAATATTTGGCAATTGTTAAAAATCGAAATCTAATCATATTTCATGATTAGAAAAAAATTAAAAAATAAAGGGGATTTGAGAATGGCACACTTTCAGGGGACAGAGTTAAGTATAATAAAGCTTTTTTAGGTTTATAAATTATAGTTATTTAAATCTCTTTAATCTGGGAAGTAGTTTTTGAGGATTAATCTTTATTTTATATAATTTTCAGGTTTTTGCATCTGTAATGAAGGACATTAAAGAAGGAGACAAGAACAGTAGTCCTGCTTTGAAAAGCTAGTCTTCAAAATTGACAGATGAATTGACATATAAAAGGTGGTTTTTAGATAAGGTTTTTTGTTTCCTATGTAAAAGGCATGGAAGAAAATGTTGGAGATATCTAAAAGAATCAAGAGGTGGAAAACTGCTGATTTTAGATTTTTGGCTGAAGTAAATGAAATAAGTAACTTATTGACAGTATTAATAAAATGTTATTTTGTAGGTAGAGTCATTTTTCAAAGGAAAAAGTTTAAATGGTGAGTTTATACTCCACAATTTGGAATAAACAGTTGAATGCAATAAATTTTTAAAATAGCTTAGGAGATAACTTCAAATTTTTACATCTTTTCTTTTGTAACAATTATCACAAAGATACTCTGGAGGTTAGAACAGGATTGTTAAGTACTACTGTTAACCTCCAGAGTACTATAGTACAGACATTGTTTCCAGTTTTGACCTTTTGAAGATATTATAGACCAGTAGTAAACAAATTGGTTGTAAATTATGTAAGTCACTGAAGGTGTCATTTATCTTCATTCATAAGTTGGGGTAAATGTGAGTTACCTAGGAACTGGAAATGTTGGTGGGTGATTATTGTTTGTTTAGATGTTTTTCCACAGTACTGTGTCCATTTTTTTTTTTTGAGGGAAATTTGTTGTCTTCCTTAAGGAATTTCTATCACTCAGAATTGTAGCTGTTCTGGTTCTAGTCTAACAAATTATTCATCTAATAATTTGACATTAAGAAAACTATAACTGGTAGGAGGAAAGTTCTTTGCACTTCAGTGGATTGAAGACTTGACTTTGAGAGTAAGTCCAGAAACACATGAAGTTTCATAGTGAACCCTGAGAGTTCTTAAACAGCATGCTACTTGGCAAGACTTTATATTTTTTTAGTTACAATTCTTCCACTGTCTATAGAAATGAAATTTGTTAACTCCAGTTTGAAATCTAATATATAGCTAAATCTGTGACTTGTAAAACACTATGCATAATTTTTCTAATCAGTAGAAATAAGAGTAAAAGAAAAAGATAAAGTTAATTTTTTTTTCTAAGTCTACATCCTATTTCTTGATTCAATTGCCTGAAGAAGCTGTGTGAGGAGATAGTCTGATTATTGGTTCTTTTATCTATCAGTGCCATCCTAATCTCTTCATGTGTTACACTAAATGCTGCCTGTAACCCATCCTCATCTTCTTTACTCATCATTGCTTTCTTCAAGGAAGATCTTGATACTGCCTCATCTACCTCATTATCAGCTAGTCTAGTTAGTGACTCTTTGGAAGATTGATAGCCTCTGAATGAGTTACCCAACTTCCGCTTCCTCGCATTGTCCACTTTGCATAGGTTTGAGAACTTAGCAGGTGCTAAATCCTCATGCCCACGGAGGCAAAATACTTTGAGGAATGGGAACATCTCTTCACTGTGTTCTTGGATCAGCCTTCTCTCAACCACCAAGAAATGCATGATTTCCCTGCCAACACCAGGAAGTAGTGCTGTGTGATTGTATCATTCTTTGATGAATTATTTCATTGAAACATAGGGAGTCATTTCCAAAAAGGTAGATATGAGCTTAAATTAAATTGACTTACGAACACTTTGCCTATGGACCCTACAGTGTCATGACCCTCTAGTTGAAACAGAGCATGAATTATTTTTATGTTGAGTTCTTGGACTGCTAACCAGGTGTATGTTTCCTTGAAGTCCAGAGCAGGATCCAGGTCAGATGAAGGAGGTGGTACGCCTGGCTTAACTGCAGAAAATAGAGCATTGAACTTCTTCACAATGAGCTGCATTGGGTTTCTGTTTGGCTTTCTCACTGAATAGTAAATTAGGGAAAATGCTGCTTTTACTATTTTGCATTTTATGTCAACATTAACAGCCTTTTCCCAGTCAGGTGCTGTCCAGGGAACATGTTTCCCTTGGAAAGTCTGAACAGCATGATCTGGCTTGATGTATTTCTTGAGCTCTAGTGCCATATCATAGAGTTGGTTAAATGTAGCCAACAGCAATATAAGAACAATTGACATTGTCCCTCCAAGATTGAATGCATTGGCTTTCAGAGCTGCTACTAGAGCCGTACATGAGGGAGCGAACACATCCTTAGGTGGTGGCAAGGCTATATCTGATTGATAGAGATCTCTGATTTCTAACGACATATTGCTATTGTCCTATTACGTTTAAATTTGAACCTAAACTAAATCATCTGAGTGTTATGAGTGATGTCTATATAACATGCCATTTGGTTAGATGTATAGTGTGTTTTTATGTTGCAGTTTGGTTTGAAACAACACTTAAGCACACTATTTCTGTTAGTGGCATATAGTTTTCAAACTAGCAAGCCGGTGATCCTTGTTAGTGTAGTGACTGCCTCTTTAGGAGTATGGGACCCTAGGGTTCCCATGTATTTTTACCCCACGGGTCATTCTAGCCTAGGGACTACTAGAGGACCCCTCAGAAGGTAACTGCTATTATAGGGACTTACTTAGTGGAAATTGGTAGTATAATAAAATATTGAAGGAGTGGCCATGGTCTTAGTAGGTTTTAGAATGACCTTTTAACTCCACTAACTACTTACTTGGTGTTGGTGTCCCTGATAGAGGAAATACAACCTCTGGCAGTAATCTCATTCAGGTTATACTATCTGCCTAAATTTAATCATACTTGTATGTATTTGTTTCCTCAGTTGGAACTAAGTTACTGTATTTCTTTTTCTTATTTTTTTATTATTGTACAGTTTCTTTACCTTTCAAGTATAAATGTGTATATAAAATGTAAATACAAGGAATTCACTAAAAAACCACTCAGAACAATTACTGTGTAAATAAAACTGGTAAGCAGAGTAACTACTTGAAGTGAGTCTTCATTACTTTGGGGATATCTGTTTTATTTAACTGCATCTCAAGAACAAAAAGGAAATACTCTTTTTTTGTTGTTGGCCAAATTTGTCTTCCAAGGAATGCACTAGGCCTTCAGTCTTTTGAGACTGGCAGTACTGGCAGCTAAAATATTGTACTGTATCTTTGCTTGAGCCCAGTATGTAGGAAATATGTGATAATTCCCATGGTCAATATATGGCAGTTTTTGTTGTTGTTGTTAAAGTATATTTTCAATTAAAAAAAACTTTTCCTAATATACTCAAGATAATGTGAAATTTAATATGATGTTTCATTTGTTTGTCTACTCAATATGTATATATTTCTTACTTAATGTTCCTTTAGCCCAGGTCTACATTGCATTATTTAAATGCTGTTAGAAAAAATATGATGTTAGAAGACTCCAGTAACTTGCATGGTTTTCTAAAGTCAGCTTTTGCTGATGTCTTTTGCATTTGTGACCTTTGAGTATATTTGTTTGACTTTATAAAATTAGGAAGCATTTGCAAAAGGACATTGACATTTTCAGTATCTCTGACTTTAGGATAATAGCTTCCGTGTAGCTTAGGAACTGTTATTTTGACCTAGGCCAGTCAACTCTTTAGAGTCTACACTACTGAAGGGTATAATTCTAAAGCAGATAATCATGAAATAATTTATCTTACTTCATAATGTCATATGATTTATTTTGATTTTTTTATTTTATGTTTTTGTTTGGATAAGTTAAAATTATATTCCAAGAGTGTATTCAGACACCAGGGACTAGTACAAAAAAAAGAGTCGAAAAAGTGTGAGGTAGCGTTGGACAGTACGTTACATTAAAATTTGTCATGACTAATTAATAGTGTCAGAAAACAGTCTTCTAAGAGAAAAAAATGTTATTTTTGTATTGAATCGTATTGTTTTGCTGTTTGACAAGCATTTTCTCAACTGTAATAAAACCTCATTAATTAGAACTTCACTGCTTTACAACATGTAAAGACTAAAATGAAATCCAAGATTTCAGGGAAACTAGCCACTCCAGAGAAAGCCCTGCCCTTTAAAAATGTTGTTTGCTTAGTAAGAGTATAATTGCAAAAGTGGGAAATTTGAATTAATACATTATATTTCTTAAGCCCTGATGATTGCCAAGCACTCCCTCTTAGTATTTTGTTAGGCTACATAAAGTTTTAAGGCTTGGGAAATTCCAAAATTGCCTTTCTTTCCAGATATTCTACTGTTCATATTGATCATTCCTTGATCTCAGTTAAGGAGAATTTACTTACGTGCATTTTATTTTGTAGACTTGATTTATCTTCTAATAAACACTAGGAAGGAAATTTGACTTAAAATTATATTATGAAAGTGTTTCATTTGAACATTTATGTAAATAATAATGACTTTATTAAATTTAAAGTAAAATGACTTTTGTACTATTGCAATGTATTTGAAAAATCATTTTTATAATAAATATATAAATGATGAATATAGACTTGAAGGAGCATATAAAATTGTCAACAGCAAGTCAACGTTCTCATTTTTCATCTTCAGGCATAATGCTGTACGCAATGGTATAAAAGCAGAAAGTAAAGCTTCAGCTTCTGGTCACAGCTGGGCGTGGTGGCTCATGTCTGTAATCCCAGCACTTTGGGAGGCTGAGGCAGGAGCATCACTTGATCTGAGGAACTCCAGATTAGCCTGGGCGACATAGTGAGATCATCTCTACAAAGAATTTAAAAATTAGCTGGGCATGGTAGCATGTGCCTGTAGTACCAGCCACTTGGAAGGCTGAGGTAGCAGGATCACTTGAGCCTGGAAGGTTGGGGCTACACTGAGCTGTGATCACACCACTGGACTCCAGCCTGGGCAACAGAGTAAGACCCTGTCTCAAAAACATTAAAAAAATATATTGCAGGAAGTTAGGAAACAAAAAAGCCTCTTATGTGAGCCCTTGAAAAGTAAACACGTTTTATGAAATTTTTAATTAGATTACATGTTTTATTATCTTTTTAACAGTGTAAATCAGCTGGGCATGGTGGCTCACACCTGTAATCCCAGCACTTTGGGAGACTGAGGTGGGTGGATCACTTGAGGTCAGAAGTTCCAGACCAGCCTGACCAACATAGTGAAAACCTGTCTCTACTAAAAATACGAAAACTAGCGGGATGTGATGGTGGGCACCTGTAATCCCAGTTACTCGGGAGGCTGAGGCAGGAGAATCACTTGAACCCAGGAGGCGGAGGTTGCACACTGCACTCCAGCTTGTGTGACAGAGCAAGACTCCATCTAAAAAAAAAAAAGTGTAAATCAATTCCTATCATTTCTTTGCTCAAGATTCTGTAATGGCATTCCTCATAATAAAAATCCATACTCTTTATCCTGGTCTGCATGGTCCTAATTGATCTGGTCACTGCTCATCTTTCCAATTTCAGCTACAATTTATAAACATTCTGCGGTAGACACAGTGGACTTATTGCCATTTTCCAATTTGTCAGCTTTCTATCCACCTGAGGTCTTTCTTCCCTCGGAATTATTTTTTGTCTAAGTCTTTGTATGGCTTGTACTTTATATCACTGCTTAAGGTCACTTCTTCAGAAGACTTTAAACATCTATCCACTATTCTCATTATCTTACTCTGCTTCATATTTCTTTATAGTTTCTATTACATATCACCAACTGACATTGTTTTATAGTGCTGTCTGTTGTTTCCACTACAGTATAAACTCTGAGGTCAGAAACATTGTCTTATTTACTACTGAAGTGCTAGTACCCAGAATAGTGCATGGCACTACCCTACCGTAGATATGGATGATTGGATTGTTTTTATTTTGGTCCATTCCTCACTGAACTTACCTTTTCATTAAAAATTTTTTTATATTATAGATACTGTTTTTGGTTCACTCAGAAACTTAAACATGTAAAGGTTGGGTAGAAGAGAATGAACTACTGAAAGTCAGGAATAGGAATATCAAGAGAATGTGGGGTCAGAAAAGACAACGGACAAGACTGTTTCCGTAAAGGAGTGATTAACAGTGTTATGTTGCAATGAGGTTGAAATAAGAACTGAGAGACGTCAATTAAACTTAGCAACGTGGAAGTCATTAAACCTTAGTGGGCTACTTTGGTGTATGCTGACTGTTGCAATCAGAGGGTTGAAGAATCAGTGGGAGGCAAAGAATTAAACATTGCTAGTGTAGATAATTACAAAAGTAAGCTTTAAAGGGGAAGAGAGAACTGATAATAGTTGGTAGGGAAAAAGGAGGTTCCAGCTGGGTGCAGTGGCTCGCACCTGTAATCCCAGCTACTTGGAGGCTGAGGTGGGAGGATCCCTTGAGTTCAAGAATTAAAGGTTACAGTGAGCTATGATTATACCACTGCACTCCATCCTGGGTGACAGAGTGAGATTTTATCTCTTAAAAAGAGGGAATAATGATTTCTAATCTAAAATAATTTCTGAATAGGCAGCAGGGAGTTGGATCCAAAACACAAGATGAGAGAGTGATAAAGGTATTCAGGATGCAGATGGGTTTGTAAATTTGATGTTGGTAAGCTGAAAGAGGAATTCTGTCTTGTAGCTGTTATTTCCTTTGTGAGATAGGCCAGAAGTGGGGCCATCTACTGTAACAAGAGGGAGCCGGGGTTTTGTTTTATTTTGACTTCCATGATTGGATGGATGGTTATGCCATTAGTATGAAAAGGATTCTATAAGAGGAAGACATTTTGTGTGAGTAGGGAAAAGTGACTTGTAACATCTTCCTTAGGAGAAAATCCCCAGTGCCTCATCTGGAGGGTCTATTTCTGACTTTTTGTTCCACTCCCCCTTGCCAATTTGGCTTCAGTCATACTGGCCTTCTCTCTGATACTCAAACATGACCAAGTGTATTCCTGCTTTACTGTCTGTACCCGTGTAGTTTCTGCTTGGATTGCTCTTCCCCCAGGCTGGCTAGCTTCTTGGCATTTGGTTCTCTGCTTAAGTGTTTGTCACTTCTTCAGACACCTGATTACCAATCTAAAATTCTCCCTTTTCACCCCAACTCCTGGAATGTAAGTTCCGTATCAACAGGGATTTAGTCTGTCTAGTTTATTGCTATACAGCTCCTATAATAGTTTCTGGTATCCAGGAGGCATTTTAATTTTATTTTTAATTTTTGTGGGTACATAATAGGAATATATATATATTGATGGGGTACATGAGGTGTTTTGATACAGGCATACACTGTGAAACACATCATGGAAAATGGGATATCCATCCCTTGAAGCATTTATCCTTTGAGTTACAAACCATCCAATTATACTCCTTATCTAAAAATGTACAATTAAGTTTTTATTGACTATAGTAACCCTGTTATACAATCAATAGTAGTTCTTATCCATTCTTTCTAATCAGGAGGCATTAAAAAAAAAAAACAAAATAAATGTAGGCCCTTAAATAAGAATGAACAAGAGTTTTCACAGCCACTTTGAAGGGAGGGTTTGCACGATGGCAAAGACGTGCCAGGAAATGCACCAATGCACTTTTATTAGCAAGTGTGGGGCCAGATGTTAGTTGAGATGTCTTTTGAGAATTAGATGAGATTTTCTTGAACTCCGTCTCATTTGTATTTGGACAAATTCATTCCCCCTCTCCCCCCTACTCCCCTCTCCCTTCTCCCCTCTCCCCTGTAGAGCAGAAGATGCAAAGAACAAAGTTTCTAGAGAAAAAATGAATGGAGGAAAGATTTGGGGAGGTGGGCCACAATTGAATTTGTATTAGTCCATTTTCATGCTCCTAATAAAGACATACCCAAGACTGGGTAGTTTATAAAGAAAAAGAGGTTTAAGGGACTCACAGTTCCACGTGGCTGGGAAGGCCTCACAATCATGGCAGAAGGCAGAAGGTGAAAAGCACATCTTACGTGGTGGCAGGCAAGAGAGAGAATGAGAACCAAGTGAAAGGGGTTTCCCTTTATAAAACCATCTGTTCTCAATCTTGTGAGACTTAACTACTACAAGAACAGTATGGAGGCAACTGCCCCCATGATTCAATTATCTCCCACTGGGTCCCTCCCACAACACGTGGGAATTATGGAAGCTGCAATTCAAGATGAGATTTGGGTGGGGACACAGCCAAACCATATCAGAATTCAAAAGAACAAGGAAAGATTTTTCAATGTATTAGGGAAAAACCCTATAAAAAGCAGTGTTTCAAAAGTCAAAGGGAAAGAAATTTTGGAGGATAGGTTGATGAAGGTCAAAAATCTTAAGTAGAGGGAGGGTGGGTACAGTGGCTCATGCCTGTAATTTCATACTCTGGCATGCCTGTAATTTCATACTCTGCAAGGTCAAGGCAGGAGGATCCCTTGAGCCCAGGAATTCAAGACCAGCCTGAGCAACATAGCAAGACCCTGTCTCTACAGAAAATTTAAAAAAATTCGCGGGGTGTAGTGGTATGCACCTGTAGACCTAGCTGCTCAGGAGGCTGATGTGGGAAGATCACTTGAGCCCAGGAATTTGAGGTTACAGTGAGCTATGATTGTGCCACTGCACTCCAGCCTGGGCAACAGAGCAAGACTCTGTCTCAAAACAAAACAAAGCAAATCTTTTTTTTTTTTTTTTGAGACAGTGTTTCATTCTTGTTGCCCCGGCTGGAGTGCCATGGTGCAATATTGGCTCACCACAACCTCCACCTCCTGGGTTCAAGTGATTCTCCTGCCTCAGCCTCCCGAGTAGCTGGGATTACAGGTGTGTGCCACCACACCCAGCTCATTTTTTTAGTATTTTTAGTATAGACAGGGTTTCTCCATGTTGGTCAGGCTGGTCTCGAACTCCTGACCTCAGGTGATACACCCACCTCGGCTTCCCAAAGTGCTGGCATTACAGGCGTGAGCCACCACACCTGGCTTTTAAAGCAAATCTTAAGTAGAATAAAACTGATAGCTATGTTTTAGATTAGAAGGAGATAGGACTTAGAGTAGCTATTGATAGAGGCTACATTTTATCTTGAAATAATATTGAATGAACTAGGAGTAAAAATGTTATCAAGCAAATGGGCTCACTGCCCATTGCACACAAAAGCCAATAACTATGGCACCTGCCTTTGAGAAAAGAAAAGCTTTATTGCAAGTGGTCAGCAAGGAGACAGGAATGCGCTCAAATCTGTCTCCCTGATTTGGGGTCTAGGGCAAATTTTAAGGGATCCGAGAGCAAGGGAAAAGATTTTGGAACGTTGGCTTGGCAGGGTCTGATTGGAGGCCTTCAAATTGTACTATCTAAGGTAAGGTACTGTTACAGAACTGAACTGCGGTCCACTTGGCTGGCTCAGGAAGACAAGACATCCACACTTTGCTTTTGCAGCTGCAGGAATTGGGGCAGCTCATACTTAAAACCCAAACTCCCTGATGGCTTGCAGGTAAGGATTTTTAAAGGCAGGGGTAAATTTCAGGAAAGCAGAAATACAGGCAAAGTCATCAATTAATACATGGAGTCTATGTATTGTTTTGACCAAAATGGTGAGGCATCTCAAAGGGTGGGGGAGGGGGGCTTGAGGAAGAGGTCATAGATGGATTAAAAGGTTTTCTGATTTGCGGTTAATTCAGGAGGGGAAGCTTTGTCTAAAAATTTGGGGAGCTGAGTGTGGTAGTATGTGCCTGTAATCCCAACATTTTTCCTTTTGATTTGGGAGGCTGAGTGAGAGGATGGCTTGAGCTCAGGAGTTTGAGACCAGCCTGGGCAACATAGTGAGACTCCATCTCAATTTTTAAAAATTAAAAAATAAAAATTTGGGATCAGCAGAAAAGAATGCTAGCTCTGCTTGTGTGTGACCTCCTTCAGGCCCCTCAGGAATAAATTTAGAACAAATGAGGCAACAGAGTGCCAGCAGATGTGTTTGGTGGGGCTTGGTGTTTCTAAAAAACAACTCAGAGACATATGTTAAGATATTTAGTTTTTATAAAGGAACCAAACATCTCCTGAATCTAACTTCTTTGGCTATTGTTTTAGACTATTACCTTCTTCTTTATCAAGTTGCTTATTTGCTTCTCAGGGCTAGCTAGGTTCCTAGAATTTCCCTTGAAGGAACTCAAGATTTTCCTTTATTCCCATGGTTGGAGGGCCCACAGGCCCCTAGAGAAGGAGGGTCCCGGCTCCATCTCAGTATGAAGTTTTTTTTGTTTTGTGTTTTTGAGACAAGGTCTTGCTCTGTCACCCAGGCTGCAGTGCAGTGTTACAATCTTGGCTCACTGTATCCTCGACTTCCTGGGCTGAAGTGATTCTCCCACTCAGCCTCCCAAGTAACTGGGACCACAGGCACGTGCCACCATGCCCTGCTAATTTTTGAAATTTTTGTAGGGTCTGGGCACAGTGTGTCATGCCTGTACTCTCAGCACTTTGGGAGGCTGAGGTAGGTGGATCCCTTGAACCCAGGAGTTCGAGATCAGCCTGGATAATGGTGAAAAACCATCCCTAACAAAAAAACAAAAACACACAAGAAACCCCCAAACCACAAAAATTAGCCTGGCATGGGCTAATGTCCACCACTAAAATGTCCCGGTGTGGTAGCTTGCATTTGTGGTCTTAGCTACTCTCTAGGCTGAGGTGGGAGGATCACCTGAACCCAGGAGTTGGAGATTGCAGTGAACCGAGATCTCGCCATTGCACTCCTGCTTGGGCAACAGAGTATGACCCTATCGTAATAAAATGTTTATAGAGCCTAGGTCTCCCTTTGTTGCTTAGGGTGGTCTTGAACCCCTGGGCTCAAGTGATACTCCGATCTTGGCCTCCCAAAGTGCTAGGATGACAGGCATGAGCCACCATGCCTGGCCTTTTGAGGCAGATTTTAGCTCCACATCTTCTGGGCCAACAGACTTCTCATTTCTGAAAGAGCTCCTGAGTTCAGGTTTCCATCTTCTTGGTTCACAGTGTTGCTAGAAGTCAATGCATTTTCTATTGAACATTCCTGGGCTTTTGGCTCTGCTATGAACTAACTCGACATTTTGTTACTAACAGACTAGGCCCAGTTTAGGGGCTGGTCCCTCAGTTACAAAAATACCTGTATTTCAGGCCTCTATTTTATCACAAAGTGAATGTAGGCTTCTCTGTACAAGTCAATTTAAACATTAGTCCATTGTTTTTCTCACTTGTATTAATAAAAATAATCTGCTATGCTAATTTTAGTGTTATGAAAACAGCTGAGGATGGTTATCACGGACGTGCAAGGTAAACCCTTTTTTTTTTTTTGACGAAGTCTCTCTGTCGCCCAGGCTGGATTGCAGTGGCGCGATCTTCGCTCACTTCAACCTCTGCCTACTGGGTTCAAGCGATTCTCCGGCTTCAGACTCTCGAGTAGCTGGGATTACACGTGCCTGCAACCACGCCCAGTTAATTTTTGTATTTTTAGTAGAGACGGGGGTTTCACCATCTTGACCAGGCTGATCTTGAACTCCTGACCTAGTGATCCACCCGCCTTGGCCTCCCAAAGTGCTGGGATTACAGGCGTGAGCCACTGCGCCCAGCCGGTAAATTCTTAAATTTTGCAGACACAATCATACAAGTTGTGAGTCAAAATGAAGGAAACAAGTGATTACATGACAGGTATATTTAATGTCATAAATCCTAAGATGTTAGAGGTGGGAAAGGGGGCCCTGGAGAGGGAGATAAAGGAAATAGCTGAAAAGAAATGCAAACAAGAAAAGGAGGAGTTGAAAGCTGAAATGAAAACCAGGGACAAGAAAAGTCCCCCTCCTTCCTTCAGAGGTCACTCTAATGAATGAACGCTGCTTGGTTCCCTGAATCTTCCCTTCTGCTGGCCACTCTGCTTGGTCCATCATTGCTTTCAGCTCTCCCTTATCCTAAACGGCTTTCTTCAACCCAGTCATAATGTTAATTTCCTGTTCCTTTTCTCTCCCGTCCCACCCAGAAAAGAGACCTCCTCTGGGCCGTTTCGGGGGTATTTTCACTGAAGGTGTGAGCCGCGTGCTGCCGGTGCGGCGAGGCTGGCCCTATAGAAATGTTTCTGACATCCTCGTGCGGATACGCACAAGTCTCCACCTACAGGATCACAGGCTTGGCGTGCGCAATCACAGCAGCCAGCGTGGGAAGGCGCCCTATTATAACAGTAATTGCGTAGTTTCGAACCATCATATCTGAGAGGAAACTGGGTCCTCCACAGCCGGCCGCCTAGCCCAATCTCACAGGATAATTACAGGCTGAGTTCGGCAGCAGAACCCAGTTTCCCCCAGAGGTCCAAGTAAAGGCTCAGGGTAGCCGCAGACCGCTCTTCACGAAAACAGCAAGCTGCGCCAAATCTCGCGCAGCGGGGCTGGAGGGCGGGCGGGGAATTTAAGGTATCGCGAGATGACAGGTTTTTCCCGCGAAGGAGAAGCGCGCTTTTTTCGCTGGCGGGGGATTTGGCTAGAAGGCTGGGCCGGGAGCTGCTGTGAGGTATTAGCTTGCGGCATTGCAGGCTCTGAGAGGAGGGGACCCGGCTCCCGGGTGAGTTTCCAGGCATGCCAGCGGAACGGCCCGCGGGCAGCGGCGGTGAGTGAGGGGAACCTTGTTTTGGGTGCGGGCGGCGGCGTGAGGGGCTGAGGTGGGCAAGCATGGAGGCTGCGGCGGAGCTTCGGGGAGGGAGCCGACCCCGTGCAGGGACTGAGGAGGAAGGGAGGGTAGGGAAACTGCAACGGTGAGTGGAGGACACCCCGGAATCGCACATATTAGCAAGCCGGAGAAGATTTCACACAGGGCACTTCATTTTCCTGAGCATCTCGAGTTGTAAATTGGTCCAGGCAACTTGTAGACGTTGTGAAGACCCCGGGTGTCTGAGAGGTGATGCTGGCATCCCCTGCGTCTTCGGCTTTTGCTCCACTGCATCTCGGGTGGGAGAAAGGAGGTTTAATGTTGGGGTTGAGTAGTTAGTAATTTTTTTAAAACTACAATTTGAAAGCCTTCTCCTCCTCAGGCTCACAAACTCCAGAAATGGTTGAACAATTAGACACTGCCGTAATTACCCCAGCCATGGTAGAAGAGGAAGAACAGCTCGAAGCTGCTGGACTAGAGAGAGAGCGGAAGATGCTGGAAAAGGTAATTTAGGCATCAGGTTCGTCGTCGTGAAAGCCTGTGGTAACCTCGGCTTTAACCCAGAGGTGTGGTTTCTGTTTTTTGCTTTCCTATTTAGTGGGCTTTTTCGTAAACTTGAATGAACACAGCTTTGTTACTTGTCCTTTTTGTATGTCTGCAGATACTGCCTTTGAGAAACCTTTCGCACGTGCTTTGGTGTGTTTCTGTGAGATGTAGTCTTGGTAGTCCCATCTCTTTTAAGTGATCATTTCGTATTGCTTGTTTAGCCATGAAAAGTCGAAGTCGATATTGAGTTTTTTCCTTTGTCATCCTTATTTCCTTTAAAGATTACCTTAAATGTATGTCTGGTGGCAAACACGAATCGCTAAAACCTGCAGAAGTAATGTACTGGACTGAGGACAGGAGTAGTTAGCATCAATCAAAGGCTGGGCCCGAATCCAAGTCTAATGATTTCCTTTTAGTGTAGTGCTGTTTTCCACCTAAGTGATCAACTTGCCGTTTGTTTTCCTTTTGGTTTCATGGCTTGTGTATTGCTACCTAAGATTCTTGAGCTAAAAATGTGGTGTACTTTTTCAATGACAAGTTGCTGTAGTTGTAAAGAGTATTTTGTAGATAACTAAAAGCAATTTTTAACCTGAAACATTCTTGTTTAAAGTTCCACCCTGCTGCTTGATTCATATGCAAGAAAAAGAATGATGGCTGACTCTTAATAGGTGGTTTTCTTGTGCTTTATTAATTCGTTAAACTCTACCGATATTATGATAGAGGTTATTCTTTGGTATCTCCATTTACAAATGAAGAAATTGAGGGAGAAGGGCACTCAAATTGAGGGAGAAGTGTTGGCTTCAAATTTGAACTTGGGCTGCCTGCAGAATTTCTGTCCTTATTAATGTTGAATTAAGTCATCATGATTATAAAACTGCTTAAGTTGGAAAATAATGCACCCCCAAAAATAATGCAGCCCCAGAAGATAGAGGCTATCTTCTATCAACAATAAGTTTTTTGTCAGCATTGTAAATACTTCATGAACATTTATTATGAGGCATGCATTGTTTTGAATGCTTTGTATGTATTTACTCATTGAATCCTCAACTATTCTGTGAAGCAGATGCTCATTACTGTTACTGCTATCAAACTTACTAGTTTAATTACTGGTGCAAACAATTGCTATTATTGAACTACACAACTAAATAGACTTTTTTAGATTTTACAGATGAGGAAACTGAGGCACAGAGGTTGTTTGGGTGCTACAGTAAGTAAATGGCAGAACAAACATTCCATTGTAGGTCATGTAGTTCTAGAATGCACATTTTTTAACTACCATGGTATACTTTCACTCCAATAATACTCGTTCTGTTATTACTGATGATCTCTGGTTGACTATAACCAGTTAAGGTAATACATTAACAAATTTTCTTTAAGTCACACTGATACTTTTTGCTTCAGGGTAGATGTGAATTAATAGAATTGGAAGGTATGACTTGAACCACTTTTTCTCATTCTTTGAATTTTCATAGTACTTTATTGCACAGAATTTACCATGATCAAATAAGTAATGATAAATACTTCATACAACTTTTTGATTCTTTCTCACTTTGTTTCTCGAGGGTGCATCACTTCCTGTTTTGTTTTTGTAGGCTTTGCACCTGGTACATAGTAGGCAATCAGTAAATGCTTATTGAATAGCTAATGATGATGAAATAGTATAATATACAAGATTATATACATATAATAAATATACTTATTGGGTATATAACCAGGTGAATTGTAAGTACAAATTCTGGGGCAAGTGCCCAGAATGGAATCAACTGAAGAGGTGTAAGAGGGATGTGATAATTTTGTCTTGAGTAATGTATCTTCAGTTTTATCTTGTTTCTTCATATACCTATGATGAGTGTTGGGTAGGGAAATGCATTTAAAGAAAGATATGCCTGAGATATGACAAGAATACATTTTCAGAAGGCATTATTAGTTCAAGAGAAGAAATACTTCACATTTAGAAAGATAAGTCAAATATGTAGTATTGTATATATTTGCTGATGAAATAAACCAGGAGTCAAATGACCTACTACTTTTAATGACATTTTTAAGCTTATGAACAAACATTTTGCAGTCAGTCCTGAATTTAATAGTTATGCGTCATAGAACCTAAAGAGTAATTTTTAATCTATGTTCAGTCCTTCCACTGAAAAAGTATATAGCTGTTTTCATGGCTGGGCGTGGTGGCTCACACTTGTAATCCCAACACTTTGGAAAGGCCAAGGTGGGTGGATTACCTGAGGTCAGGAGTTTGAGACCAGCTTGACCAACATGGTGAAACCCCGTCTCTACTGAAAATACAAAGATTAGCCAGGCATGGTGGTGCATGCCTGTAGTCCCTGCATGCCAGGAGGCTGAGGCAGAAGAATTGCTTGAACCACTGAGATAACACCACTGCACTCCAGCTTGGGTGACAGAGCGAGACTCTCGTCTCAAAAAAAAAAAAAAGTATGTAGCTGTTTTCAATCATATAAGTGTGTAATTCGCTGAAACATTGGTGTTATTACATTGTCTTGTTATGTACAGATAAGGAAAGTTTTTGATTATTTTTTACACTTGACCCTCCTAAAAAGTGATTTCCTAGGTGACACTAGAAAATTCTAAGAAAAGTTTTCAGAGTCTCTTCTTGTTTGAGATTAACAAACATGTCTTTGGGGGCCAAAGAATTCACTATGCAAAGGTAGAGATTCCTTTTCTTTTGGGAGAATACAGTATTTATGGGCATGTATTTAGAAGTACTTAAGAGAGAAAGAGCTAGCTTAAGTTCCTTAATTAGAAGCATTTATTTGGCTTTAGGAAATCCTAAGGGTCTTGAGGAGCCTAGAAAATGACTTTGACATTCATTTGCTACAGTTATTTTCTTTGACTTTTCACATGCATTTTCCTTTAAAAGAAGTCATTGTTAGGCGAGGAGATTTGAGTACCGATAATGCCTGTGAAACGGAGGAGGGGGAAAGGTTGGAGTCAGGAGATTTCTTGGAGAGGTGAAATGATCACAATATGTGTAGGCTTAAATAGAACTCCTCCCACCCCCCCCCCAATAAAAAATCTGAGATTGGTCTTGGGAGAGATAATGGGGTAGATAATGAGGAATTTCTACCCTCAGTGTCCATTGGCATACTCATGCACTGTAGTTACCCAGAGTTGTTTCCTGTCAAGCACTTAGTGCTTTCAATAGATAGAGTTGCAATTTACCATAATATAATAATGAAATTGATAAATCAATAAAAAACAGTGATAGAAAGATTTTGAAATAAGACCAGGTTTAAGGATTAATGACTTTTATGGTATTGTTCTAATATTAATTGTATATTATTGTTCCATGATGGCATCTTAAAGGTTTAGTGATTTGTGGGGTTTTTTTTAAAGAAAAAAATTTTTTTTTTCCAGGACCACCAGGCAAGTATTTAGTTATTTTAAAAATATGTGCTGGCCAGATGCAGTGGCTCATGCCTGTAATCCCAGAACTTTAGGAAGCTGAGGTGGGGCGGATCACTTGAGCCCAAGAGTTAAGACTAGCCTGGGCAACATGGTGAAACCCCGTCTCTACAAAAAAATAAAAATATTAGCCGGCATAGTGGCGTGTGCCTATAGTCCAAGCTACTCAAGAGGCTGAGGCAGGAGGATCTTCGCTTGAGCCCGGGAGGCATAGGTTGCAGTGAGCCGAGATCTTACCACTGCACTCCAGCCTAGGTGACAGAGCGAGACCCCGTCTCAGAAAAAAGAAAAGTGCTAATTCTGTACAGGATTTAAGGTGTCAACTATATCTAAGTTAAACCCACGTTATTTTAACTGAACTTTTAAAAGTTAAAAATTTAAGAATCCATATATCATCTAAATAATTTTCATCTTCCTGTTTATAATATTCACCTCATGTTGCATATTGTGATCACAGTAATATATTGGTTATAGTGAAAGAAGTACTGTCCTAAAAGAACTTAAAATTGAGTTCAAGATGTTAAGAATTGTGTAAGTGGGATTATGGGTGATTTATATATTTTTTGACATTTAGTTTTTCTGTAATGCATTACTTTTCTTAGGTTCCTTCTTAGAATCTTACTGTTGCCACTGATTTTGTAATAGAAATATATTTTGAGACTGGTGCAGTGGCTCACGCCTGTAATCCCAGCACTTTGGGAGGCTGAGGTGGATGGATTACAAGGTCAAGAGTTCAGGACTAGCCTGGCTAACATGGTGAAACCCTGTCTCTACTAAAAATACAAAAAATTAGCTAGGTGTGGTGGTGGGTGATTGTAATCCCAGCTACTCCGGAGGCTGAGGCAGAGAATTGCTTGAACCATGGAGGTGAAGGTTGTAGTGAGCCGAGATCATGCCACTGCATTCCAGCCTGGGCGACAAAGCAGGACTCCATTTCAAAAAAAAAAGATTCATTTTGAAAGAAAGCTACAGTGATGATGTAATATCTAGGAAAATATAAGCCCATATAAAATGATGTCTTAGAGGTATTGACAAGCTGGAGCAGCAAAACTACCCAAGGGCTTGGGCATTATTTAGAGTGTAAAAATGAACTCATAGCCCCTATTTCGAACACACTTTAAACCCTCAGCTAATTTCCTCTAAGTTTAAACCACCAATTACTGGGGAAAAGGGCAGTTAGATTTTATTGGTTGACTTTGTTTTTGTGTTTTCATTGATACTTGTTGAAAAGTAGGGGAATTGGTTTAGTTGAAGAAGCAAAATACTAAAAATCTGCCACTAAACTCTTCAAGTCAACAGTTTGTCTAAACTGTATAAAATGAAAGATATGTACTACCTGATCTATAAAGGTCTTTTTAATTCTAAAGTTACTTAAATGTGACTCTTAATGCTGTTGCTGAGGCCAGTGTTGCTTAATGCAGGAACTTCTACAGTAACTGGCAGAACTTAAGTTTCTGCTCTCATTTATCTATCCTTCAGACAGCTCAGATCTCATCCATTTCCTGAAGTCTGACTTCTCCAATTGTTGCAGTACATGTTTGTTGATTTACTAGGCTGGATTCATGTTACAAAATTGGTGATCTTGGTTGGGCGCGGTGGCACATGCCTTTAATCCTAGTACTTTGGGAGGACATGGCAGACGAATCTCTTGGATTTAGGAGTTGGAGACCTGCTTGAGCAATATGGTGAAACTCTGTCTCTACAAAAAAAAAAAAATACAAAAATTAACAGGGCGTGGTGGCATCCGCCTGTAGTCCCAATTACTTGGGAGGCTGAGGTGGGAGGGTGGTTTGAGCCTGGGATTTCGAGGCTGCAGTAACATACAATTGCACCACTGCACTCCAGCCTAGGCAACAGCGTGAGGCCCTGCCTTAAAAAAAGGTGGGTGGGGGTGCTAATCGTGGCTAGATACCTGTTTTGATTGTTAGGATGAATTGTATTGGTAGTAGTTTTCTAAAATGTTGTATCGAAATAAACTTGTTTATTAATCTCGAATAGAGAGAGACTCTGAAAACTTTTCTTAGGATTTTCCAGTGTCACCTAGGCAATCACTTTTTATGAGGGTCAAGTGCAAAAAATAATAAAAAATTTTCCTTATCTTGTACGTAACAGGACAGTGTAATAACACAGAACCACAACATCAGTGTTTTAGACAATTACACACTTAATATTAAAATTGAAAACAGCTATATCCTTTTATTTTGAGATGGAGTCTCATTCTGTCACCCAGACTGGAGTGCAGTGTTGTCATCTCGGCTCACTGCAGCCTCCTCCTGGGTTCAAGCATTTCTATTGCCTTGGCCTCCTGAGTAGCTGGGACTACAGGCATGCACTACCATGCCTGGCTAATTTTTGTATTTTTAGTAGAGATAGGGGTCTCACTATGTTGGCCAGGCTGGTCTCAAACTTCTGACTTCAGGTGATCCACCGGCCTTGTCTCCCAAAGTGCTGGGATTACAGGCGTGAGCCACCGTGCGCGGCCTCAGTTTATAAATTCTAAAAATAGATGTTCTAATGTGGCCAGTGAGAGATTTTATTTTTGTAATTCTCATATTCTTTCAAATAAAATGGTGTGTAGAGATTTTCTTTTCTGAAAGCACTTGATTGTTTAAAAACTGAAATTTGGCCAGGCGCGGTGGCTCACACCTGTAATTTCAGCACTTCGCGAAGCCAAGGTGGGCAGATCACCTGAGGTCAGGAGTTTGGGACCAGCCTGACTAACATGGTGAAACCTCTTTCTACTAAAAGGACAAAAAATTAGCTGGGTGTTGTGGTGAACACCTGTGTTTTGTAAAAAAAAAAACAAAAACAAAAAATCTTAAATTTAATTTGAATTAAAATTTTCTACCTTTTAATTTCATATATGATTTGTTTTGTTTTGTGTTTGTGACGGAGTCTTACTCTCTGACCCAGGCTGGAATGCAGTGGCATGATCTTGGCTCACTGCAACCTCTGCCCTCTGAGTTCAAGCAATTCTCCTGCCTCAGCCTCCCGAGTAGCTGGGATTACAGGCACATGCCACTACTGCCCTGCTAATTTTTGTATTTTCAGTAGAGATGGGGTTTCATCATGTTGGCCAGGCTGGTCTTGAACTACTGGCTTCAAGTGATCTGCCCACCTTGGCCTCTTAAAGGGCTGAGATTACAGGCGTGAGCCACTGTGCTCGGCCTTCAAATGTTTTTTAATGGACCTTCCAACTTAGTAGATGCCGGAAATCAAAATCATGTGTTCAGTATTTGAAATTACAATATTTTGATATTCAAACTACATCTCCCAGATTGCCTGTTGAACCCAAGAACTGTTTTTTTTTTCAGTTATTTGTTCTAGTTGTGGTTTGAAAAAGTGTTTGTTTGGTTTAAAAAGTGTTCTTTTAGCCATTTTTATTAAACTTTATGCCAAAAAAATTAATGTATGTCAGAAAGTATTAGTAATTATGGAAATTTTCTCTTTGGATAGGCTCGCATGTCTTGGGATAGAGAGTCAACAGAAATTCGGTACCGTCGACTTCAGCATTTGCTTGAAAAAAGCAATATCTACTCCAAATTTTTATTGACAAAAATGGAACAGCAACAATTAGAGGTTTGTATATGTAACTGACTACAAGTGAAGGCTTAAAAAATTTTTTTTTAAATAGCTTTATTGGCCAGGCGCAGTGGTTCATTCCTGTAATCCCAGCATTCTGGGAGCCCGAGGCAGGTGGACTACCTGAGCTTGGGTGTTCAAGACAAGTTTGACCAACATGGAGAAACCCTGTCTCTAGTAAAAAAAAAAAAAAAAAAAAAAAAACACAAAATTAACTGGGTATGGTTGCGTATGCCTATAATCCCAGCTACTTGTGAGGCTGAGGCAGGTGAATCACTTGAACTTGGGAGGCAGAGGTTGCAGTGAGCTGAGATCGCGCCGTTGTACTCTAGCCTAGGCAACAAGAGCAAAACTCTGTCTCAGACAAACAAACAAAAATAGCTTTATTGAAGTGTACATTATATACAATAAAATGTAGAGATTTTAAGTGTACAGTTTGCTGAGTTTGTCTAGTAAACATATAGACCTGTGTAACCACTAGCACAATCAAGACACAGTGCATTTCCATGAACTCCAAAAAGTTGCTTTGTGCTGGCAGTGATCCCCATGGCTGGTGTCCAGCAACCACTGATCTGCTTTATATCACTATCGACCATTATTGTTTTTCCCTAGAAAATTCTATAAATTAAATCATGGTATTGTGCTATTATGTGTAAATAGTTGGTCTTCATCACCATTTCCTGGTATACAGCTCTTGAAATCCCTGGAATCTTCAAAATAATAGTGGCTTTTTTAATGCTAACGATCGATGGCTTAGGTACTAGAAAGCCTGGATTAGAGGGTTAGAATTTAGCTTCACCCTCGAGGAAAAGAAGAGAGACTAATCATCATGCCTATGTTATGAAGCCTTCATTAAAAACCCAGAAGGGCAAACCCCAGCACCTTGGGAGGCCTAGGTAGGCAGATTGCTTGAGCCCAGAAGTTTTTGAGACCAGCCTGGACAACATGGCAAAATTCTATCTATACCAAAAATAGAAAAATAAGCTAGGTGAGACGGCATGTTCCTGTAGTCCCAGCTACTTGGGAGGCTGAGGCAGGAGGATTGCTTGAGCCCAGGAGATTGAGGCTGCAGTGAACCATGATGGCACCACTGCACTCTAGTTTGGATGACAGAGCAAGACCCTGTCTCAAAAATAAAGCAGGCTGGGCACAGTGTCTCATGCCTGTAATCCCAGCACTTTGGAAGGCCAAGACTGGCTGATCACTTGAGCCCAGGAGTTTGACACCAGCCTGAGCAACATGGTGAAAAACCATCTCTATCAAAAATATAAAAGTTAGCCAAGAATGGTGGTATGTGTCTGTAACCCCAGGTACTTGGGAGGCTGAGGCAGAAGGATTGCTTGAACCCAGGGGAATCACTTGAACTCAGGAGGCAGAGGTTGCAGTGAGCCGAGATACACCACTGGACTCTAACCTGGGCAACCAAGTGAGACTGTGTCTCAAAAATAAATAAAATAAATGAAAATAAAACAAAACAACCCAAAAGGATAGAGTTTGGAGAACTGGAGAGCTGAACACATGGAGGTTCCTGTAGAGGGTGGTGCACCCAGAAAGGGCACAGAAGCTCTGTGCTTCTGTACATCTCTTCCTCTTGTGTTCATCTGAATCCTTTGTAATATTTTTTTTTTGAGACAGAATCTTACTCTGTTGTCCAGGCTTGAGTGTAGTGCACCGTCTCAGCTGCAATCTCCAACTACTCAGTTCAAGCATTCCTTCCACCTCGGCTTCTCCAGTAGCTGGGACTGCAGGAGCGCACCATTATGTCTGTCTTATTTTTGTATTTTTTGTAGAGACACAGTTTTGCCATGTCGCCGAGGCTTGTCTGGAACTCCTGGGCTCAAGTGATCCACCTATCCTGGCCTCATAAAGTGCTGGGATTACAGGTGTGAGCCACTGCCCCCAGACGGTCATATTCTTTATAACAAACCAGTAAACATTGATGTTTCTTTGAGTTCTGTGAGCTCCTCTAGCAAATTAGTCAAACCCAAAGAGGGGCTTGTCGGAACCCTGATTTATAGCTATTCAGTCAGAAGTATAGGCAAAACAACTTGAGCCTTGTGATTGGCATCTCAAATTGGTAGGGAAAGTCTTGGTGACTGAACCCTTAACCTGTGGGATATGATTCTATCACCCGGTACATAGTGTGTGTAAGAACTGAATTCCAGTAGAGGACACCCAGCTGGTGTCACTGCAGATAAGCTTGTTGGGTGTACAGGGAAAACCCCAACACATTGGGTCACAGAAGTCTTTTGTGTTTATTGTTGAGTATGTAGGGAGAAACTGAGTTCGTTTTTTTTCTCAATATTCTTTCAGATATGCATTCTTTGTCTTGTTACTTTTGCTCAGCATATTTTTGAGATTTACTCATGTTGTGTTTTTCAGTGGGTCGTTCTTTGTATTCCTGAGAAGGATTCCATTTTTAAAATGTCATTATTCGAGTGTAATTGACATACACTAAACTGCACGTATTTAAAATGTACAATTCCCTAAGTTTTGTTATATGGATATACTTGCGAAGCCATAACAATTATGATAGTGAACATACCCACTGATTCCAAAGAATTCTTTCTGCTCATGTATAATTCTCCCTCATCTGTACCCCGTGTTCTAATCACAGATAGCCAGTTGCTCTGTTTTCTGTTACTATAGATTCATTTGCCTTTTCTCTTGGTGATGGGTTCTTTTAGTTTTCATTGAATGTCTTCACTTACTTTCATTTTTGAAATAGATTTTTACTGGGTAAAGAATTTTTTTCTTCAGTACTTTATTTCTTGGAGTACTTTAAAGATGTTATACTATCTCCTAGCTTATGTTGTTTCTGAAAAGTGAAAGTCCTGATAATGTCTATATGTCTGTAAGCAATTTGACTGCCTTTCTCAATCCCATTACCATTCAGACCTCTTGTCTTGGGCTTTTGCGGTTGCTATTTTCTGCCTGGAACCTTCTTCCTCTAAATAACTGCATGGCTTAACTTCGTCTTTGAGCTTTGACTGAAACGGTTTCTAGATGAGACCTGCTCTCACAATTTTAAGAAAGTTGCTAACACACTTGATTCTCTTTACCTTGTTCATCTGATGGATATCATTTATTCTATTTATTGTCTTTCTACTACACTGTCACGAAGATTTAAAAACTTGTGCAAATTGAGAGACTACAGTAAGTCCCTGTGTTCGCATCACCCACATTTAATAATTATCGATTGAAATTTTGCTGTTTGTCAAATCTCCTTTTTTCTTCGTTTGAAACCCTTTTATTTTTTATGGTGAAATAAGACAAACGGAAAAACAAATACTCAACTTAATGAGTTACATAGCATCTACCCATTTCACCACCTCTTGGAAATGGTTTGAATTTTTTGGTGTCTTAAAAATTTGTGAGGGTAAGTCTAGAATAGCTTTTAGTCTAGGAATAAGTTGATCCCTTTTCTGAGCACTGTACTTGATTGATGCCCTGTATATTAAGAGGACTTTCTACTTTGGCTGAGAGAATGTGAGGTATACCTTATTATGCCTGACCCCCTTGGAACAAGAGAGGTTCCACCTGCTTCTTTCTCGTGACTCTTCTGGCCTTGGTTACCATGCACTTATCAGTACTCAGCTTGAAAAGGAGATAACAGCTGGCTTTGTACATCTTTGTCCTTTCTGGTACTTGACCCTGGGAATGCTACTGCTCTTAAGTTTTGGATTCTGTCTCCTCAACGCAAAGAAGCTGTTGGGCTCTGTTTGGATTTTTCTCCATTATTTGTACTTTAAAATTGTATCAGGCAGTCAGCTGGGCAGACGGAAGATTAACCTTATTTCCCTTTTGTCAGTGTTTACAGTCTGTTACTGCATGTTGCCTGAAAACCATTGTTTAATAAAAATGTTACCTGGATTTTAGTTGTTTAAGGCAGGAGAATAAATCTGTCTCATTACTCCACAAAGGCAAGTTCCTCCCTGTTTTTTAATTATGATAGACCTTAGTTTCTTCATTGTAAACATAAGTTATTTGAGAATCGATATGTGTGTGTTTTTTTCATGTTGCACTTCCCACTTGTGACATAAGAAAAATTTATCTTACAGGAACAGAAGAAGAAAGAAAAATTGGAGAGAAAAAAGGAGTCTTTAAAAGTTAAAAAGGTAGCCAGCCAGAATATTTTTTATGTCATTTGAATATTGAAGACATACTTTTGTATTTTGTATTCTTCTGACTTTTTTGATTGTCTGTTTAATTTTAACTTTGTTTAAAGATAAACCTAACTGATATAAGCAATGCAGAAACGTGTAAAATATATCCCTCACTATTTAAGAAATGGAGAAAGAGCCAAAGTATCTTCCTTTAGTTTCTTATTCCATGGATTATTTTGGATGATGACACAATTTGACTTGCCTAATTGGAGAGAATCTGCAAATTTAAACTTCAAGGCATTTTATAAGTAGCCATTTTATTTGGAGCACATAATGAAGTTGTGCCAGTGAAAAGAGAAATAATAAAGGTTACATTTATTGAGTACTTATTGCTGTCAGGTGTGCTATCATGTCTTCTCTTACCCTTACAACAGTTCTTGTTAGGTAAAGGTACTGTTTTTTCCTCCATTTTACATAAATAGAGGCTGATGCAAGATAAAGAACAGTCATTCCTCATTATTCATGGATTCTATATTTGTGAATTCACCTACTCACTTAAATTTATTTGTAACCCCAAAGTCAAGATTCCTGACACCATCATGATCATTTACAGACACGCTTATGTGCAGAGCAGCAAAAAATTGTAGTCTACCAATGCTGAGCTCAAACATGGGTTGCTGTGCTTTGTTTCAGCTATCATGTATGTCAAGCATATGTCCTTTTCATGATCTTTATTTAGCATCATGATTTTTGCATTTTTTAATGCTTTTTCCTGGTGATTTTGTTGTTAAAATAGCCCTCAACTGTTGTGCCAAATGGCCCTCAACTGTTTCTAAGTACAAAAAAAGCTGTGATGTGCCTTATGGAGAAAGTATGTCTTGGGTAAACTTCATTTAGGCATGAGGTACAGTGCTGTTGCCCCTGAGTTCAATATTAATCAACATGTAAATTAAATAAGATATCTTTAAAAACAGAAACACAACTAAAACAGGGTTATGTATTGTTTGCTTGAAAATATCATAACCAGAGTCAGCCTCAAGCTTGTATTTTTCCTAGGGGCAATGAGTCAATATTGTCATAGTGATTTTATTGAACCACAAGTACTGCAGATTATGAGAGCTGATGCTAACTTGCTGAAAATTATGGATTTGAACCCAGGATTAGTTTAAGAGCTTCCACTTAGTTTCTATGCTAAACTGCCTTTAATAGGAAATATCAAAATACCAATAGGCAGAATAGCTAGGGTAGTTTTTAAGTCCAGTTATTTGATTCTTAGGCTAGTTAATGGTGATGTTAAAATGCCTGATGTAGTATTTTGCAGACTATTTTGCAACAAAACCCATTATTTAAAACTGGTAATTCTGCTAGGCATGGTGGCTCATGCCTATAATACTTTGGGAAGCTGAGGCATGTGGATTCCTTGAGGCCAGGAGTTTCAGACCAGCCTGGTCAGCAAAAATTAGCTGGGTGTGCTGGTGGGTGCCTTGTAGTCCCAGCTACTTGAGAGGCTGAGGTGTGGTTATCACTTGAACATGGGAGGTGGAGATTGCAGTGAGCCGAGATTGCGTCACTGCACTCTAGTCTGGGCGACAGAGGGAGGCTTTGTTCCAAAATAAATAACTAACTAAAACTGGTAATACTGAGTCTACTGAGAGAGAGTATTGAAAAAAAAAAAAAGAAATGGGCCAGGTGCAGTGACTCATGCCTGTCATCCCAGCACTTTGGGAGGCCAAGGCAGGTGGATCACCTGAGGTCAAGAGTTTGAGACCAACCTGGCCATCATGGTGAAACCCAGTCTCCATTAAAAATACAAAAATTAGCTGGGTGTGATGGCAGGTCTCTGTAATCCCAGCTACTCTGGAGGCTGATGTAGGAAAATCGCTTGAACCTGGGAGATGGAGGTTGCAGTGAGCTGAGTTTATGCTATTAGACTGTACCCTGGGTGACAGAGCAAGACTGTTTAAAAAAAAAAAACCTGCTGATAATTAACTGATTTGCTAACTCCAGAGACTTACCTAGGGCTTTTAAGATTCATTTCTTCTCTGCTCTTTAACCTGTTAATTTAATATACACAATATATCCTCTTATTTCACCTAACCTTTTTTTTTTTTTTTTTTTGAGGTGAAGTCTCACTCTTGTCCCCGATGCAGTGGCTTGATCTTGGCTCACTGCAACCTCTGCCTCCCAGGTTCAAGCGATTCTCCTGCCTCAGCCTCCCAAGTAGCTGGGATTACAGACGCTCGCCACCATGCCTGGCTAATTTTTGTATTTTTAGTAGACGGGATTTCACCATGTTGGCCAGGCTGGTCTTGAACTCCTGATCACAGATGATCTACCTGCGTTGGCCTCCCAAAGTGCTGGGATTACAGGTGTGAACTACCTTGCCTGGCCAGTTCCACCTAGCTTTTTATACCAGGGTTTTGATTTTTTTCCCCCTCTGCATTTTTCCTAAAGATGTCAACTATTAAATTCTGCCTACTCTAATCGCACCAGTTCTTTTTCAGTATTTTCTTGTTTAATCTTTAGACGTTGTAACTTAATTTTAAAATTCATTATATGTATTTTTGTCATTTTAATTTATCATACATGTTGTTCACCTATTCTTGATATAATACTTTCCCAACTCTTATTCTGAAACTTAAAAAAATTTTTTTAGAGGTGATGTCTCACTAGCCTAGCCTGGAGTTCACTAGCACCGTAGTAGCTCACTGTGGCTTTGAACTTCTGGGATCAAGCCATCTTCCCAACTCAGCCTCCTGAGTAGCTGAGACTACAGGTGCATACCACCATGCTCTGCTGATTCTTAAATTTTTTATAGAGTGGGCGTCTTGCTTTGTTGCTCAAGCTGGTCTTGCACTCCTGGCTTCAAGCAGTCCTACTACTTAGTCCTCCTAAAGTGCTGGGATTATAGGTGTGAGCCACTGCACCTGGTCGGAAACTTTTTTTAACATCTCATTTCCCTTGCCTTCCTCACTAATAATTTTCAATTTGTATTCTCTTTTATTTCTACTTTGAGTTGTAGTTAACGTATGAATTTCATTCACAGTAAATATTCCTTCAATACTCAACCTATTGAATATTTTATCATGATGTACAGTTAAAGGTGTACTAGGTATTTTTTTTGGGGGGGGATGGGAGTGTCACTCCGTTGCCAGGCTGGAGTGCAGTGGCGCAATTTTGGCTCACTGCAACCTCTGCCTCCTGGGTCCAAGCGATTCCCCTGCCTCAGCCTCCCAAGTAGCTGGGACTACAGGTGCTTGCTACCATGCCCGGCTAATTTTTTTGTATTTTAGTAGAGACGGGATTTCACCATGTTGACCAGGATGGTCTTGATTTCCTGATCTTGTGATCCACTGACCTTGGCCTCCCAAAGTGCTGGGATTACAGGCGTGAGCCACCTCGCCCAGCCGGATGTACATGGGATTTCTAAATAAAAATGCCAACTGTGGGCTGGACGCAGTGGCTCACGCCTGTAATCCTAGCACTTTGGGAGGCTTAGGTGGGCGGATCACCTGAGGTTAGGAGCTCAAGACCAGCCTGGCCAACATGGTGAAACCCCATCTCTACTAAAAATAAAAAATTAGCAGGGTGTGGTGGTGAGCGCCTGTAGTCCCAGCTATTCGGGCAGCTGAGGCAGGGGAATTGCTTGAACCCAGGAGGCGGAGGTTGCAGTGAGCCGAGATTGCACCATTGCACTTTAGCCTGGGTGACAAGAGTGAAACGCCGTCTCCAAAAAACAGACAAACTGCCAACTGTGTTTAATTTTGAAATTTCTCTTCTAAATGGAAAAAAAAATTGACGGAAGTAGAGCACTTGGGAAAAAGCAGAAATTATGAACAAGTTGTAGGGAAATACAGAAAAAGATTACTTGAATGTAAGTATAATAGTGAAAAATTGGATGTGGCTTAACTGTAAGAAACTTTTTTCTCAAGTTAATCAGTGCCTTTTAATGTATAACACCATAAAGGTCCTTAGTAAAAACAATATTCTGAATCCTTGTTTTGTAGGGTAAAAATTCAATTGATGCAAGTGAAGAGAAGCCAGGTAAATATCCTTATTGTAGTTTTGAAGAATATGTGTTTATATTTCTATTTTAATTGCTATAAAAAACAAAATGTTCTTTTTTTATAGTCATGAGAAAAAAAAGAGGAAGAGAAGATGAATCATACAATATTTCAGAGGTTATGTCAAAAGAGGTAAAAATAAAAGGGAGAGGGCACCTAACATTTCATGCTGAGTTAAATGTAGGTTTTGAACCACCTTAAAGCTGTAAAGATTGAATATTCTATATCACATCAAATATGTTTTTAATTTAATATTATGTATCATTTATAGGTGAAGCTGCCAAAGTGTTTGAAGCTGTCTACTAACCTTCGGTAGACTTAAGACTAATCTGAAACTAATGTCATCTGACCTTCATAGCCTTTTCTTTTTTTGTTGAAATGGAGCTCTGTGGCCCATGCTGGGACAGTCTCGACTCACCGCAATCTCCACCTTCTGAGTTCAAGCGATTCTTCTGCTTCTGCCTCCCGAGTAGCTGTGATTACAGTACCCGCCACCCTACCCAGCTAATTTTTTTATTTTTAGTAGAGATAGGGTTTCATCGTGTTGGCCAGGCTGGTCTGGGACACCTGACCTCTCAGGTGATCTGCCCACCTCAGTCTCCCAAAGTCCTGGGATTACTGGTGTGAGCCACCACTCCTGTCCTTTTATTTTTTAAGTGGCAAATAGACTTATACCTTTAGGTTGTTCTGGTTTTCTTTTTTCTTTCTTTTCTTCCTTCCTGCCTATCTTCCTTTTCCTTTCTTCTTTTCTTTCTTTTTTTGAGACAGGGTATCACTCTGTGACTCAGGCTGTAGTACAGTGGCACAGTCGCAGCTCACCTCAGCCTCCACCTCATAGGCTCAAGTGATCTCCTAAGCTCCCTGAGTAGCTGGGATTACAGGTGTGTGGCACCGTGTACAACTGGCTAATTTTTAAATTTTTTGTAGCAATGAGGTCTCATGTTGCCTAGGCTACTCTTGAACTCCTGGGTTCAAACAATCTTCTTGTGTCAGCCTCCCTGAGAATACAGGTGTGAGCCAGTGTGCCCTGCCTTATGCTGGTTTTCTTATTTGGTTTATTATAGCTAACAGTAATAGCTCTGACTACCAATTATCTTGTGCTTAAGTACCTGGTGGACTTATTTAGCATTTTGCCAGGAACTGTGGAAACAACAGATGTGGGAATAGAGCTTAAAATTACATCTAATAGCTGGGTGTAGTGGCTCATGCCTGTAATCCCAGCACTTTGGGAGGCTGATGCAGGTGGATCACGAGGTCGGGGGTTCAAGAGCACCCGGACCAACATGGTGAAACCCCATCTCTACTTAAAAATACAAAAATTAGCCAGGCGTGGTGGTGCACACCTATAATCCTAGCTTCTTGGGAGACTAAGGTAGGAGAATCGCTTAAACCCGGGAGGCGGAGGTTTTGGTGAGCTGAAGCTCACCATTGCACTCTAGCTTGGGTGACAGCGAGACTCCCATTTAAAAAAAAAATACATCTAATATGTTGCGGAGAGGTTGGGGGAAAGGGTAGGGTAGTAAAGATACTATCTGACCAGAGCAGAGAGGTGTTTTAGGGACGAAGATGGTACCAGCTGTTAAAGGAGTGTGAATCTGGCCTAGTCAGAAATTATTACTATAATTTAACTTTTTATAACCCCTAACCTTGTCTTAAGAATTTTATTCTTTTCCTTGTTGAGGACTTTTACAAAACTGAAATCATATGCTTATTTCTGAAACCAGATTCTTTTTTTCTTTTCTCACTTTTTACATCGAAATATGAATGAATTAGAGCATCTTCAGTTCTGACAAACCTTAAATGTTTCTTAGCATGTTTTTAATGTGTCACATTCTTATTTGTTTTTCCTTGAAGACAGTCTCCCTCTGTACTCCAGGCTGTAGGGCAATAGCATGATCTAGGCTTACTGCTGCAACCTCTGCCTCCCAGGTTCAAGCGATTCTTATGCCTCAGCCTCCGAGAAGTTGCCTACCACCACGCCTAGCTAATTTTTTGTATTTTTAGTAGAGGCAGGGTTTCACCGTGTTGGCCAGGATAGTCTTTATTCCTGACCTCAGGTGATCCTCCTGCCTTGGTCTCCCAAAGTACTGGGATTACAGGCGTGAGGCACCATGGCTGACCACATTCTTACATTTAAAAAAAAGCACAACCTCATTGTCTACTGTTGTTCTTTTACCCGAAGTTCAGACTCTTTAGAAAATCTTCATAAGAAAATTTTATATAATACCTTTCCTTTTCTCTAGGGATGCAGTGATAGTTTTTCATTTAAAAATAAGTCAAGGGGCCAAGTGCTGTGGCTCACACCTGTAATCTCAGCATATTGGGAGGCTGAGACGTTTTGGTCACGTGAGGCCAGGAGTTTGAAACCAGTCTGGCCAACATGGTGAAACCTCGTCCCTACTAAAACTACAAAAGTCAGCTGGGTGCGATGGTATGCATCTGTAGTCCCAGCTATTCAGGAGGCTGAGGCAGGAAGATTGCTAGAACCTGGGAGTTAGAGGTTGCAGTGAGCTGAGATCGAGCCACTGCACTCCAGCCTGGGCAGCAGAACAAGCCACTGTCTCAAAAAAAAAAAGTCAGAGCCCACTAAACTTGATTATGGTATCCACTCAACTTGCAGTTTAAAAAACACTTTTAGGCTGGGCACAGTGGCTCACTCTAATCCCAGCATCTAGGGAGGCTGAGGCTGGTGGATCTCCTGAGATCAGGAGTTAATTGACTTCTGTAATCCTAGTCTAGCTCTCATTTATTGTCAAAAGTACCAGATTGGTTTTTCTGAAATTCAAATTTAATTGCTCTTACCCTCTATTACTTTTTATGGTTTCACAAGGAATTGCATTTTCTTAATGAAAAATTTGAAAATAAACAAAATATAAGAAAATCACCTGAAAAGCTGTCACACAGATAATCACATTTTGATATAATGTATATATTTTTTATTTGTGTTATGGAAAATCTCAAAAATTACAAATGTATAGGGGATAGTAAATTGACTGTCTGCCTTTATTAGTTTTTAATTCTGGGATATTTTGAGAAAAATCTCAGCAAGACTATGTTTTAGAATCATAACCATAATAGTTATCATACTTTTGAAAGTTGATAGTAATTCCTTAGTATTTAAATTTCTCAGTAGGCTAATTTTTATTTTTAGGACGGGGGGGTTTCACTGTATTGCTGAGACTGGAGTGCAGTGGCTATTTCCGGGTATGGTCATAGTGACCACAGCGTCAAGCACCTAGGCTCAAGTAATTCTCCTGCCTCAGTGTCCTCAGTAGCAGTCCAAGGACTATAGGCACTTCCCACTGAGATCTGCTTAGCTGACAGATTTTTTAAAAATAGTTCAAATCAGGATCCAAAAAAGTTCCGTAAATTGCATTTGACTAATGTGTAAATGTGTATCTTGGCTCTCTTTTACATCTGTAGTATCTCTCATCTTTTTTTTTTTTTTTTTTTTTGTGATGGAGTCTCACCAGGCTGAGTGCAGTGGTGCCATCTCGGCTAACTGCAGCCACCGCCTCCCAGGTTCAAGTGATTCTCTGCCTCAGCCTCCTGAGTAGCTGGGATTCCAGGCGTGTGCCACCACGCCCAACTAATTTTTTGTACTTTTAGTAGAGACGGGGTGGGGGGGATTTCACTGTCTTAGCCAGGATGGTCTTGATTTCCTGACCTCGTGATCTGGCTGCCTCAGCCTCCAAAAGTGCTGGAATTACAAGCGTGAGCCACTGCACCTGGCCATTTCTAATCTTTTTTAAAAACATTGTTTGTTGAAGAAAACAAGTAATTCTGTATCATTCGCCACGTTCTAGACTTTGCTGATTGTATCCCCATGATTTCTCTGTCTCTTGTGTTTCCTGTCAAGTATAAGTTAACTAGTTAACTATAGTACTATAAGTTAAATATAGAAGTTTGTGATTGAGGGTTTTTTTTATTTTTATTTTTTTGAAACAGGGTCTTGCTCTGTTGCCCAGGCTGGAGTGCAGTAGCACCATCTTGGCTCTTTGCAACCTCTGCCTCCTGGGCACAGGCAATCCTCCCACCTCATCCTCCTGAGTAGCTGGGACTACAGGCATGTACCACCAAGCCTAGCTAACTTCTGTATTTTTTTGTAGAGATGGAGGTCTCACCGTGTTGTCCATGCTTGATAATTTTAACAGGAATGCTTCATTCGTGGTATTTATAAATTTTGATTTATCTCCAAATTGTTCCCCCAAGGGTTTCAGTTTATCTAGTCATTTTACAGAACAGCTTTTATCAGTTCTTGGTATAAGATCCTTTAACCTCAGCCTTAGTATATGAATATCTATACATGCATAATACTTCATACACTTGATATGTACATATTTCCATGTATATATATGTGTGTGTTAACCACTTACATGTCCTGTTACTCTTATATAAATCTTAAATTTGATAATGCTCTTTTGAATCTACTTCATCCCCTATGTCTTCTGTATTCTCCCTGCTTATAATCTACCCTCACTGTCTTGAATGATAAAGCCTGGTGACAACTTTTTAGACAATTTTATGTAAGATAATTATTTGCTAAGTCACCCAGTGACACACTCAGGTATTGTTTGTCTCCCTACCATTAGCATGTAGTAGGTACTTCAAAATCAGAACACTTTATTCTGTATTTTTAATGTATTTGTCTTTGCTTCTTACCCAGGAATGCAAACTCAGATTTCTGTCCACAGAGTCCTAAAGTGAGCTGTAACATGCTTTGGCAGACTTTTTCTGTAAATTGCCAGATAGTAAATATTTTAAGCTTTTGAGGAGGTTTTTTTTTTTTGTTTGTTTGTTTTTTTGAGACTGAGTCTCACTCTGTTGCCCAGGCTGGAGTGGAATGGCGGGATCTCGTCTCATTGCAACCTCTGCCTCCTGGGTTCAGGCTATTCTTCTGCCTCAGTGTCTCGAGTAACTGGGACTACAGGGGCGCACCACCACCCCCAGCTAATTTTTGTATTTTTATTAGAGATGGGTTTTACCATATTGGCCAGGTTGGTCTCGAACTCCTGACCTTGTGATCTGCCACTTCAGCTTCCCAAAGTGCTGGGATTACAGGCATAAGCCACTGTGCCCGGCTTATTTTGTGTTGTTTTTTTTTTTTTTTTTTTTTTTTTTTTTTTGAGACATTCTCACTCTGTTACCCAGTCTGGAGTACAGTGGCACAATCGTGACTCACTGCAACCTCCGCCTCCTGGGTTCAAGCAATTCTTCTGCCTCAGCCTCCTGAGTAGCTGGGATTACAGGTGCGTGACACCACACCCAGCTAATTTTTGTATTTTTAGTGGAGATGGGGTTTTACCATGTTGGTCAGGCTGGTGTCGAACTGCTGACCTTGTGATCCACCTGCCTTGGCCTCCCAAAGTGCTGGGATTACAGGCGTGAGCCACCACATCCGGCCTTCTTTTGAATAGCTTTGTGGGCAACTACTCAACCCTATACTCTGCTATTGTTGCTTGAAAGCAGCCACAGACAAACTAAACAAGTGAGGCTTTTTCCAGTTTATCCCCTTCCGTTGCTTTAAAAAAAAACACTTACGTATTTGCTTAGCTGGAGTTGGTCTACAGGCTGTAGACCGCAGGACTGGAGGTTTGTTGCCATGTGTGAATTTGTACTCAGTCTACTCAGATTAAAAAAAAAAAAAGCTGGAAAATTACAGTATTTGGTGAAATATCCCATTGTATAAGTGTTGCCAAGTTAGCTTAAAATGTTATAAAATATTATGAGCCAGTTATGTCTATAGGCTTATTTCTGCGTTTTTTGATCTCATTATTTTAATTATCTTGAGAATCTCATCCTTATTTCCTGGCAAAATGAGCACAGAATAAATGCTTGTTGAATAAATAAATAAATGAACTGCTTACATTATTTTGTTTTTGTTTCCTCAATCTACTAGGAAATTTTGTCTGTGGTTAAAAAAAATAAAAGGAATGAGGTAAGATTTTTAATATAAAATTAAATTTAGAAGTCATTTACACTCCAGTCACTAGTCCTTTTTCTTTAATCACCAGTGTACATTTTTCTCACTATCCCGTTTCTTTGCTTTAAAAAAAAGAAAAAAAAAAACCTGTGTATTCACCTCTTCCATATCCTAACATTCTTCTTTCTTATTTATCAACTTTAGTTGTGTGTTTTATTGCTGATTCTTGATGTGTAAATGTTAATTTATGGGTCTAGCAATGTGCTTTTATCTTCTAAGTCTGGCAGTGATGCAAGTGCTTGTAACACCATGTGGGTATAAAAGGTGAGTCATCTTAATGGAACCTGTGAGGGATGCCTTAATCTTGCTTCTGGCCTTAAAGATTTTTTTAAGTTTCTT
The DNA here is from genome assembly GCA_963573385.1 of Cacajao melanocephalus. NCBI lineage: Eukaryota > Metazoa > Chordata > Mammalia > Primates > Pitheciidae > Cacajao > Cacajao melanocephalus. The sequence continues at coordinate 81,051 of CAUYLG010022307.1, forward strand.
AAAAGTTGTTTGAGAAGGCTTGATTTTCGAGCCAACTCTTTGCTTACCCTTATTTTATTTAGAGAGGTTCTTTGTTACCTGATTTTTTTTATGGCCCAAGTCCTTAAAATTACAAGGTTGCATAAGGAAGCAAAATAATCGTGACATGAAAATATTCATGAATTGATATGAAGTTCAAGTAGTTAATTTACATATCTAAGTTTTTTAGGCCTTTGGGAAGTTAATGGTATGTTTATAAAATGAGAGATATTCTGATGGTCATCATATAATTTTGTCCAAAATTTATCCTGTAAGTGTCTTGATTTTTATTCTTTTTTAAGTATAAGAACTGGTTTATGATTGCAGTTATAACCTGCTAGTATAAATATAAGATCAAGGTCATTTTTATAACATTGAGTTAGATTTTTACAGAAAAAGTCTCAATGTAATCTACTGTAATTTACTGTGGGATTTTGGCCTCATTTTATAACTTATCGAGTCAGTAAGTAAGAAATAGAAACAGTTCTTTTTTTTTTTTTTCTTTGAGACAGAATATCTGTCACCCAGGCTGGAATGCAATTGTGTGATCTTGGCTCACAGCAACCTCCACTTTGCAGGTTCAAGTGATTCTCCTGTTTCAGCCTCCCGAGTACCTGTGACTGCAGGTGGGCGTGGAGATGGGGTTTCATCATATTGGCCAGGCTGGTCTTGAACTCCTGACCTCAGGTGATCTGCCCACCTTGACCTCCCAAAGTGCTGGGATTACAGGTGTGAGCCACCGTGCCTGGCCAGAAAGAGTTCTTATATGTATTTTAATGAATTTTGACACATGCATACACTTGTGTAACCACCATCCAAATCAAGGTATAGAACATTTCCATTGTAGAGGGATCTCTTCTGTCTTTCTAATTATTTTTCCACCTCTAAACGCAGAGGAGGCCACTTTGTACATCTTTTATAGGCTGCCTTATTTCCTTTCTACTCAACATGTCTATGATACTCATTTATGTTGAGCATATTAGTAACTGGTTTCTTTTTATTGTTGACTAGTATTCTGTTGAATGAATATTAAAATTTTCTAACCCATCTCCTCATTGATAGACATTTGGGTTGTTTGCAATTTGTGACTTTTATGAGTAAGGCTGCTATGATCGTTTGTATACAAGTCCATGTGTAGACATGTTTTTATACTTTTTGCCTGCATGCCTGGGAATGGAATTGTTGTGTTATATGGCAAATGTGTGTTCCTAAGAAAGTACAGATTTTTTTTCTAAACGTGTCATTTTATTCTCTCACCAGCAATGTATGAAAATTTCAGCTTTTATTATTGTCAGCATTTGATATTGTTAGTCTTTTTAATTTCAGCCATTTTATTAGATGAGAAATGATATCTTGTGTGGTTTTTAACTTGCATTCTCCTAATTATTACTGAAGTAGAGTATATTTTTATGTTCTTGATGGTTGTATGTTTTCTTTTGTAAAGTATCTGTTAATATCTTTCGTCAGTGTTATGTGTATTATATTTTCTCTGTAATAGTTTATTGAGTCGCGCAATATTAGAAGTTTAGAAGAGAAGTACAATTCTAATGGTCTTTTGAAAAGTATATACCTGGTAATCATTTTAATTTGTAAAGGTTATTCTCAGATTTTTATGTTTTATTTTTGAGGCAGGGTCTCCTGTCACCTAGGCTGGAGTGTAGTGGTTGTGTTCATGGCTCACTGCAGCCTTGACTTCCTGGGCTCAAGTGATCCTCAGCCTCCCGAGTAGCTGGGATAAAGGCAGTCGCATGCAACCATGCCCAGCTAATTTTTTGTGTTTTTTGTAGAGACAGGGTTTCACCATGTTGCCCAGGCTGCTCTTGGACACTTGGACTCAGGTGGTCTTCCTGCCTCAGCTTCCCAAAGTGCTGTGATTATAGGATTAGCCACTGTGTCTGGCCTGTTATTATTATTTTTTAGTGGTTTTTCATTTGTAGAGGGATGGAGATATCTCCAGTTTTTAATCCAGACGGAGTCTTATTTTTCGATTCTTAATGACTTGGTAGATTTTGTTAGTCACATTTTCTGATAAATGGTGGCATAAGGCAACATTTTGTATCAAACTTCTAATTAAACTTTTTTCTTTACAGGATGAAAACTCCTCTTCTACTAATCTCTGTGTAGAGGATCTTCAGAAAAATAAAGAGTCGAATAGTATAATTAAAGATAGATTGTCTCAAACGGTTAGGCAGAATGCAAAATTCTTTTTTGACCCAGTCCGAAAATGTAATGGTCAGCCAGTACCTTTTCAACAACCAAAGCACTTCACAGGAGGAGTGATGCGATGGTACCAAGTAGAAGGCATGGAATGGCTTAGGGTAATGAATTGTCATTTTTAATACAAGATACTGGTTTATTTCTATGGTAGCCTAGTAATGTGATGTACCACAACTTGAGTCATTTCTGTCATGTTTCACTATTATATATTTGTGTGTGCATACTTACTTTCTAATTTCTTTACCCTGAATTTTTAGAAGTGGAAATTACCTGTTAAAGCTTCCAACACTTTTATGGCTTTGATAAAGGACTTTTCACAGTGTTGTTATAATTTATGGTGTTTTTAACATAATTCTCATCTTTTGGTATGATTTTTTTAAAAAGAAGAAATAAACTATTATAACCCTGTAGGTGTTTATATCCGAGTTTAAATGCAATATCTATTATTTTGTCTAGATGCTTTGGGAAAATGGAATTAATGGCATTTTAGCAGATGAAATGGGATTGGGAAAGACAGTTCAGTGCATTGCTACAATTGCATTGATGATTCAGAGAGGAGTACCAGGACCTTTTCTTGTCTGTGGCCCATTATCTACACTTCCTAACTGGATGGCTGAGTTCAAAAGATTTACACCAGATGTAAGACATGCTTCCTTGTGTTAAAATTATAATTTTACATGTTTCTTCTGCTTTGTTGTTGTAGGAATTAAATTGTAGAACTTCTATAATTATATTGGTTCCTGTATAATTATTGCATCTGATTTGACTTACTTAATATGTGGAATACCCTAATTTAAATTTATATAGAATAGGTTTTGGAAATCTCTGACATCTTTCCTAAAATATTCCCGAATGATTTTCAGTGCATTGGTTAATTTGATTCAACTGAGACAGACTTAGGTAGAATTTTTATTTAAAATTCTGCTTATTCTTCACTTGATCTTAGCTTAGCTAAAGGCTGAGAAGTGAGTTTTCTAACTTTTTTCTATACATGTTGTCTTCTGCAATTTTTTTTTTTTTTTGAGATGGATTCTCTGTTGCCTAGGCAGGAGGGCAGTGGTGTAATCTTGTTTCACTGCAACCTCTGCTCCCATGTTGAAGCAATTCTTGTGCCTCAGCCACCTGAGTAGCTGGGACTACAAGCATGTGCCACCATGCCCAGCTAATTTTGTATTTTTAGTAGAGACGGCGTCTTGTCATTTTGGCCAGGCTGGTCTTGAACTTCTGGCCTGAAGAGATTCGCCCAGCTTGGCCTCCCAAAATGCTGGGATTATAGGTGTGAGCCACTGTGCCCCTCGTGCCCAGCCCTTGCACATTTTTGCCTCATGAGAAATATATATGTTCTAGAAATAGTGTCACTGTCTGCCTTATTTTATATATTATTATTATTTTTTGAGATTGATTCTTGCTCTCTCGCCAGGCTGGAGTGCAGTGGCACTATCTCAGCTCATTGCAACCTCTGCCTCCCAGGTTCATGCAATTCTTCTGCCTCAGCCTCCCAAATAGCTGGGGTTACAGGTGTGCATCACCATGCCTGGCTAATTTTGTAGTTTTAGTAGAGATGGCATTTCTCCATGTTGGTCAGGCTGGCCTCGAACCCGTCACCTCTACTGATTGGCCCCCTCTTGGCCTCCCAAAGTGCTAGGATTACAGGCATGAGCCATCCTGCCCAGCCCATATATTTGTTTTTCAGGCTTTTTTTTTTTTAAAGACAATATGTTTCTCTGTCACCCAGACTGGCGCGCAGTGGTGCCGTTCTGGCTCATTGTGACCTTCACCTCCCAGGCTCATATGAGCCTGCCTTCTCACACCCCTGGCTCATGTAACTTCTCACCTCACCCCACTGAGTAAGCAGCTGGCACTACAGTTGTGTATCATCACACACAGCTAGTTTTTGTATTCTTTATAGAAATGAGATTTCTTCATGTTGCCCAGGTTGATCTTGAACTACTCCTGGACTTTATAGATTTGCCTACCTTGGCTGTCCAAAGTGCTGGGATTATGGGTGTGAGCCACTGTGATGGGCCTGACATTTTTTTTTTTTTTTTTTTTTTACTTTCTCCTGTAGTAATTCAATGATTTGTTAGAATTACTTGGCTTATTTTGTTATAGAAAAATAGAACTAAAATTTTTAAAAATTATATTTTTCCTCAGAATGATTTCTGTATTCCAGATAATCGATATTTACATTTCCTTCTTAAGTTTGTTATAAATCTATATACAATTTTTCAGATCCCTACTATGTTATATCATGGAACCCAGGAAGAACGTCAAAAATTGGTAAGGAATATTCACAAACGGCAAGGGACTCTGCAGATTCATCCTGTGGTGATTACATCATTTGAAATAGCTATGAGAGACAGAAATGCATTACAGGTACAAATGGTCTTTATTGGTTTTTTTGTAATATGTAAAGCATGTTTTTCTTAATTTATACCGCTTTCTTACCATTCGGAAGCATTTATTTTAATTTTTTTGTTGTTGAAGGAATAGATTATATTGCGCATATACCTGTAGAACCTGCAAGCTTATATTAACAGAATGATTGGGATGAAGGGTGTCGTTTGTAACAATATAGTTAAAGCTTATGGCAGTTTAACCTATGGCCATAATACCATCTTAATATCTTAGAATCATCCAGAAATAGACCTAATCTCTGAAGATATTACAGATACATTAGTGACAGGTACTTTGAATATATGGAATTTACCTGTCCTTTGTATTTTAATCAAATAAGAGTATTTGAAGACAAGTTGTTTCTAGACTATCTTATTGGACTTTTGGTAAAATTTTCATTTCTGTTTTTCCTGATGTTCTAGCTGCTTACTTATTAATTGTCCAGTTAGCGTAACACAGTTGGAAAACTGACCTTTCTTCTTTTGTGCCTTCTATTTATTCATTTATTGGTGTTTTGAGCTTCTTCCTCCCTGCTTGACCTCATTAATTTATCTCTTTACTGCTTTGTTTTTCCTTTCTCTGACCATGTGAGAACACTGCTTAGTGTAGTCCCCTTAGGTTTGTCTTGCCTGTTTGGAGCTAGGAAAGTACTTAATGGTTTCAATATAAAATCTCAAAACATGTAAGTCATAAATGGAATAATTATGGCTTGTATAATTATGACAAGTATTGTCAGGTTTCGATCTGTGCTGGTAAAACTTTGGAATATGATTTGCAGAAGTCTTAGCTCAGGAGTTTAGCTAAATTTATGAATGTAAACTCCAGGCCGGGCCTGGAGTCTCATGCTGGTAATTCCAGCACTTTGGGAGGCTGAGACAGGCAGATCCCTTGGATTCCAGACAAGCCTGGCCAATATGGCGAAACCCTGTTTCTATTAAAAATACAAAAATTGTGTGGTGGTATACGTCTGTAATCCCAGCTCCCTGCTGAGGCACAAGGATTCCTTGAACCCGGGAAGTGGAGGTCGCGGTGAGCTGAGATCGTGCCACTGCACTCCAGTCTGGGCTACAGAGAAACTCTGTCTCAAAAAAAAAAAAAAAACCAGGAACCGGTTTTGTGGAAGACAAGTTTTCCATGGACCATGGGGATGGCTGGGCATAGTGGCTGACACCTGTGATCCTAGCAGTTTGGGAGGCCGAGGCGGGCAGATCACTTAAAGGTCAAAAGTTTGAGACTAGCCTAGCCAACATGGTGAAACCCCGTCTCTACAAAATACACAAAAATTAGCCAGGCATGGTGGCATGTTCCTGTAATTCCAGCTCCTCAGAAGGCTAAGACAGAAGAATTGCTTGAACCTGGGAGGCGGACGTTGCAGTGAGCTGAGATTATACCACTGTACTACAACCTGGGCAACCGAACGAGACTATAATTATAATAGTTATACAACTCACCATAATGTAGAATCAGTGGGAGCCCTGAGCTTGTTTTCCATCTAGGGATGATGGGAGACAGTGACAAATCATCAGAAATTAGATTTTTATAAGGGGTGCACAACCTAGATCCACTGGATGTGCAGTTCACAGTAGGGTTCATGCTCCTGTAAGAATCTGATGCCTCCTGATCTGACAGGAGGCGGAGCTCAGGCCATAATTGGAGCAATGGGGAGCAGCTGTAAATACAGATGAAGGTTCCCTTTGCTGTAAATCCAGATGAAGCTTCCCTCACTAACATTCTGCTGTGTGGCCTGGTTCCTAACAGGTCATGAACCCCTACAGGTCTCATGTAGTTGGTGACTACTGATATTCTTTACAATAAAAGTAATATACACCGATATTTTCTTTTTCTTTTTCTTTTTTTTTTCAACAAAGGGTAGTGTACAGGAAGATGTAAAAGCACCTGTAATTCTACCTGAGAACTACTACTTTTGTACTAAATAACTACAGCTAACATGTAGGTATAATTACACATATGATCATACTATATATTCACTTCCCCCAAGACAGGGTCTAACTTTGTCACCCAGGCTGAAGTTCTGTGGCACGGTCTCAGTTCACTGTAGACTAAACCTCTGGCTCAAGTGATCCTCCCACCTCAGTCTCCTCAGTAGCCCAGACTATAGGTATGCATCACCACACCTGACTAATTTTTGTATTTTCTGTAGAGATGGGGTGTCGAACTCATGAGCTCAAGCCATCCACCTGCCTAGGCCTCCCAGAGTGCTGGGAGAACAGGTGTGAGCCACTGCTCCCAGCCTACGTTCACTCTTGCAACTTGAGTTTTCTACTTAGCAAAATAACATGAAGACCCTTTTAATTTGTTTTCCCTACCCATCCTGTAATGAAATAGTAGCTTTCTTGTTCATTTGCCAGTGGCTGGGAACTTTCAAGTTTCCCATTATACTGAGCTTATGCTATCATTTCAAGGATCTTAGCTTTTGGTGGTAATGGAGTGTGAGATTCCAGGGCCTTTGTTGCTGAGTGCAAGCGGAAGTAACTGAGTTCATTTGCTACTTTTGTTTTTAGATTCCTCATCATTTGTTTCCTTTTCTTTTCTGTTATCTACCTACTGTAAAAGGATATAAATATGTATATACATATATATGTCTTTTTGAGACAGTCTTGTTCTGTCAGCCAGGCTAGAGTGTAGTGGTGCTATCTTGGCTCACTACAACCTCCGTCTCCCAGGCTCAAGCGGTTCTTTTGCCTCAGCCTCCTGAGTAGCTGGGATTACAGGCGTGTGCCGCTACGCCCAGCTAATTTTTGTATTTTTAGTAGAGACTGGGTTTCACTATATTGGCCGGGTTGGTCTCAAACTCCTGACTTCAGGTAATCTGGCTGCCTTGGCCTCCCAAAGTGTTGGGATTACAGGCATGAGCCACTGTGCCCGGCCAAGGATATTTTATATTTTCATCTGGTATTTTTAAGATAGGTGTCTTAACAGTGAGAGATGATTCAGGTTTTCTGGTTTACCATATTGCCAGGAAGGAAATCCCTTTCTAGTTATTTTAATAAAGAAGATATAATACTATACATTTTTTTCATTCTGTTGGGATGTATAAAGTAAATTGCAAGACATTCTCTCTACTCTTGTCAATTTGTGAGTCCCATTATTCAAGTATACCTGTATTTTTCAGCTTGGTATTTATATTTCCAGAAATAGTTCTGTATGTTAATTTACAATAAATTTATTGTAAATTTTCCTGATTAAGATATATTAGAAATCACAGATATTAAAATGAGAAAGTTAAACAATTTTCATGACAGCTTTATGAAAGTGAATGACTTTCTGTGAAAATATAAATTGCTTAAAGAAGGGAAAAGTTTAGTACTATTTCATGTTTCAGAGCATATGAAACTAATAAAAGGTCTCAATGTTTGGTAGTCTAGTGTAGCATTAATATAAAAACTTGGGAAAACATTAGAAATGAAAGCTATGACTGCGTTGACTAAGGTGTGAATGGGGAAATCTTAAATTCAGAATAGGTAGAGTTCAGATTTTATTGCGTATTGAAGTAGGGCTCTTGCAGGAACATAAATATCTGTCAGTTTTAGAAATCCTCATAAGTGGCTCAAATAAAAACATGATCATCTCAGTAGTCAGTAGTTACTGAGATACATTTGATAAAATTCAACAGCCATTCCTCATAATAGCGGTTTTGTTTTTAGAATTCTTGTTAGAAAAATTGTGAGATAATTGTTTAAACATTTTTTTCCTCAATTCATTTTCTAGCATTGCTATTGGAAATACTTAATAGTAGATGAAGGACACAGGATTAAGAATATGAAGTGCCGTCTAATCAGGGAGTTAAAACGATTCAATGCTGATAACAAACTTCTTTTAACTGGTACTCCCTTGCAAAACAATTTATCAGAACTTTGGTCATTGCTAAACTTTTTGTTGCCAGATGTATTTGATGACTTGAAAAGGTGGGTAAGCCAGGTATTTAATAATGATTTAACCTAAAAATCTGTGCTCTTAGTTAAAATTAGTTTCTTCTGAGTAGCTGAATTAAAATGCCAAATATTTGACAAGTTCTTTGTGGTGTATATTGTATGTTCCACATTTGCCACAAATTATGTGAGAGCAGATTAAGAAAAGATTATTTAAAACTTATTTTCACTGATTAAAGGAGGACTGTTGAGTGCTAAAGATAATATTTTCATAACAACGTTCTTTTATGTGTATTTTAAGATGAATTTTTCTCATTATATCCTCATGAAACAACCAGGGGCAATAGAGTTGTTAAATTATTTCCTATCTCACATAAAAGAAAACTGAGGTGTAAAGTTGTTACAGGCTAAGACCAGAACCAAAGTTAAAACGAAGATTTCCCAGTGTCAACATAGTGTTTTAATTCTGGAAACTATGTTTGAATCTTAGCTTATATAATAAAACCAGAAATAAAAATAGTTTTCAGAAAGCAGTAGCTTCAGAATGGGGGAGGAGGTAATGTTAACATAATTTAAAACTGAATACAATGGAAATATAATAACCTGGGCAAAAAAAGTAATTTATACTTGTCATCAACGAAGGAAGTAAGCTAATTGGATGTGGAAAAATAATTTTTAATTTTGGGAATTTATTTCAAATCTGGTTACCAAATGGTGGCTCAAGCCAGGCTACCTTATTGTGACTCTTGACACTTTTATTGAAGGACAAGAATTCCAGGTCCTGTGCAGACATTCTGAGTTACAGTATCGAGGTGGGCGTTGAGAATCTGAATTTTTTGAACATGCTTTGGTGATCCAATTTTGGGAACATCTAGTCTACTCCATAAATGTTACTAGTATTTTCCACAATTGGTTATAATGTTATCCATTATATGTTATTAATCTGCATGTATATACATAATTGGTCATTAAAATATATACATTTTTAACATTGGGAAGGAATAAGCATGTATAATATTATTGTCGAGTTATGTATCTGTTGAATTTTAAAACATTTATTGTACTGGGCCATACTTACACTGATTGAGAAAAATCATATGGCTTTATTTTTCAGAGAGTTCTCACTTTTGTAATGTAAAATTATAAATATGTACTTTAATCTTATTTGATTTTTGTACTGCTGTATGATTGTTAATCTGTAAATCAGAAAAGTGTTCCCTTTAAGCTCACAGTTCTTGATTGTTGGTTCAAAAAATACAATCACTTTATCTTTGTTGTTTGAATGTGTTATTTTTCATTATAACTTTAAAAAATTGCACCTAAAGATAAGGTGCAAAAATACCACGTTTCAGTATCACAGATTATTAGTGTAAATGGTAAATAATGTATTGTGTTGACGTAATTGAATTTATGTGATTGGTTAACTTAAAACATTTTTCTTTTCCAGCTTTGAGTCTTGGTTTGACATCACTAGTCTTTCTGAAACTGCTGAAGATATTATTGCTAAAGAAAGAGAACAGAATGTATTGCATATGCTGCACCAGGTTTTCCATGTTTTCTTATTCTGTTTACTATAAGTTCCATAGAGTACAAAAGAAACTCTGGAGATCACCTAATCCTTTGTAGTAGAGATTTGAAAAATGAAAGTCCTCCTATATTTAAATGACTTCTTTGTCCTTTCTTCTCCCAGAGGTTACATGGTTTTATGACAAAACTCAAGTGCTTACCTAAGTTTGGTCCTTTTCAGATGGTGTACTCATTTTACCCCTTAATGGTTACTGATGTTTGTCAACCAAAAAACAAAAACGTGGTTTTTATGCAGTGTTTGCCAATAATACTTACAATTTACATCCTTGCATGGCTGCTGTCTAATCTATTTTTATTGTTTCCTATAGTTCCTACCCCAGCCTCTACCTATCTTTAATTTAGAGAAACATTATCTTTCAAAGGTCATCTAGTCATGTAAGCCTGAAAAACTTCTCAGTTGTGGTTTAGCAATTTTATTCAAAGCCTTTATAGTTTTTTTCTGATATTAAAGATTATACTTGCTCATGAGAAAAATGTGAAGCAGTAGAAACAGCACTTCCTCTGCAATTACTTCCTAGCCTAGTATATATGGAATGATTATGTTGTGTTATATGACAATCCAGACCCTTTTCTGTCTTTGTATAACACATGTGTTTTTTTCTGTATTTTATGAAGAAAAAGGTTTTAAAAATAAAATTGCACCTTAAGATAGTCTTTTGAACAATTATTAGAAAATTATTTTCCTTTTACTACTTGTAGATTTAAATCAGTGGTTTTTAATGGCTGCTTATTATCCCATTGTCCTGTTCTATAATTAATTAGCTCTTCCTCCTTTCAAACTTTTCTACAGTATAAACAAGGTTAAAGTATATATACTTAAAACTACATCTTTGCCCATTTCTGGCTATTTCCTTAGAAAAGAATTCTAAGGTATATGTCAGAGTTTATAGGTGAGGGCTCTTTTGAAGGCAAATTGCCCTCTAGAAAGGATTTATATATAACATATATCCATATGAAAATACTACTACTTAAGCTTCATACCAATTTTGAGGTTAGAAGTCCTTTACAGTGTGTTGCAGAGATTAAAAAGGATGATTATTCCTGAATTGAGATGTTTGTTATACTCTTCTTGATATTTTAAAATGTAAAAGTTAAATTATTGACTGTAGTCAACCTTGTTGTGCTACAAAATACTAGGTCTTAATCATTATTTCTATTTTTTTGTACTTATTTTTAAAAAAATTTCAAACTTTGTATTTATTTTTATTTTTTTCCCTTTTGGATGGTGCTGATAAAACCTCTTTCTAAAAGTTGTGGGCTATAACTAAAACTAAGCCCTAAGAGATTCAAATACTACCTTTATATTTTTACTTTTAAACTTACTTGAGATAGATTCTTAGAGTTTTTAAAAGAAGAGTAAATTCTGAAATGCTGTGGACAAATACCGTGAGTTTATCATTTGGTGGTCTGATCTGGGAGAATTTCAAGAAGATATTTTAATTTCACCTTTTGAGATTTAATAACATTTATATAGAAGTCAAAAGATAAGATAAAGGAGTATGTGGGGACAGTATTTCCTGAAATAATAAGAATGTTTAATACTCATATTTTTCTGTTTGTGTTTTAATTTTAGATTTTAACACCTTTCTTATTGAGAAGACTAAAGTCTGATGTTGCTCTTGAGGTTCCTCCTAAACGAGAAGTAGTTGTTTATGCGCCACTTTCAAAAAAACAAGAGATCTTTTACACAGCCATTGTGAACCGTACAATTGCAAACATGTTTGGATCCAGTGAGGTATAGCATGGATTTGAAATGTACTATAAATGAAACCTGACATACAAAATTTCTTTTTTTTCTTTTTTTTTTTTGAGGCAAGATCTAGCTCTGTTACCCTGGCTGGAGTGCAATGGCACAATCACGGCTCACTGCAGCCTTTACCTGCCCGGCTAAATATTTTGTATTTTTTTTTTTTTTTTGTAGAGACTGGGGTTTTGCCATGTTGCCCAGGTTGGTCTCAGACTCCTGGGCTAAAGTAGTCTGCCCACCTTGGCCTTACAAACTACTGGGATTACAGGTGTTAGCAATTGCGCCTGGCCTAGATTCCAGTTTTAATGGCCCCTTGTTCGTTTTCAGGACCTGGGTGAATTTCTAACTGGGGTATAAGGCTAATGGCAAAAGTTGTTTCCTAGTATCTATAGTCCTGCTAAAATTTAAGTGATAATCCATGTATTAATTGCTTTACAGTCATCTTGAATACTTACTAAAAATTTAGATTTCTTTATAGATTAACTCTAATCATGCTTTCTGGGGATGAACTTGGAAATGCATTTTTAACAAACACACAGTTATTTGAGAATCCCTGTAGTAAGGACTTGGCAACTAGGCTGATCCCCAAATGTACAGGTTGAGCATCTGAAATTTGAATTGTTCCAAAATTAACCTTTCGAGTGCTGATATGACACTCAAAGGAAATGCTCATTGGAGCATTTCAATTTTCTCGTTAGGGATATTCAACCTGTAGTTTCCTTATAGAAGGTTATCGATAACCAAAAGGATTAATAATCAATTTGATTATTATTCGTTACCCACCATATTATAAGAGATAGAGGTGGGATGTTATTATCATGTAACTGAAGGAAACCCTTAAGTTTTGCTTGTCTAGTTTTTTTATTGTCCACTATGGACCTATATATTTTCTTTAAAAATGGGACCACCGGACTCTTTTCTCCTTTTTAATATTAAAGGAAGGGTCTAGCTTTTTATTTTCAAATTTGCAGTACTTGTCTGTTAATGACCAATTCCATGTAGTGTTAAACCAATCTAAAGAAATACCTTCTGTAGTGCACATTTCTGGATCTATATTTCATCTTTTTTTTTTTTTTTATTTGAGTTGGAGTCTCACTCTGTCACCCGGGCTGGAGTGCAGTGGCACGATCTTGGCTCACTGTAACTTCTGCCTCCCAGGTTCAAGCGATTCTCTTGCCTCAGCCTCCTGAGTAGCTGGGATTACAGGCGTGTGCCGCTGCACCCAGCTAATTTTTATATTTTTAGTAGAGACGGGGTTTCAATATCTTGGCTGGGCTAGTCTTGAACTCCTGACCTTGTGATCCACCCGCCTCGGCCTCCCAAAGTGCTAGGATTACAAGCATGAGCCACCACACCCGGCTGTTTTCCATATTTCATCTTTAAGGTATTAAATCCTTTTGTGTAAGTTCAAAGTAGTTTTATATACTCTTTATTTTTCTCTATTGAGATACAGAGGCACTTGCTCTTTCAGATATTGTCATCCATGTTAAAATGACACAAATTTCCTACAACATTTGAATTTCTAGTCATTTTGTACATAAAAGTATGCCTTAAATTTTGTTTATATTTAGACCCTAAGGAAATAGCTTTATAAACTGACTTTCCTTAATTCGTTCCCTTTTAGAAAGAAACAATTGAGTTAAGTCCTACCGGTCGACCAAAACGGCGAACTAGAAAATCAATAAATTACAGCAAAATAGATGATTTCCCTAATGAATTGGAAAAATTGATGAGTCAAATACAGCCAGAGGTGGATCGAGAAAGGTGTGAATTTGAAAACGAATTTAAGTATTCTTTAAATTGTGGTCATCTTTTGCGTATCTCATATATATGCATTATTTGTTTTGGTAGAACTGTTGTGGAAATGAATATCCCTGTAGAATCTGAAGTTAATCTGAAGCTGCAGAATATAATGATGCTACTTCGTAAGTGTTGTAATCATCCATATTTGATTGAGTATCCTATAGACCCTGTTACACAGGAGTTTAAGGTGAGTACTCTTTGGTATTAATTACTGTTTGATTTCTATAGCTTTTATATTGGTGGAAAGTGTTATTTTGTTTTGATTATCATTATTAGAAATAAGTATGGTGCTATTTGTCAGGAAGATTGTAATCCTTCAGTAAGCCGAGACAGTCTTCTCCCCGAAATTTCAGAGAACCTTATTGGGGTTAGAATAATGGTTACTTTATATGAGCAACAATGGTCACTTTCTATAAGCAACTAGTTTTTTAAAGTTTTTTATTTTTTATAGAGACAGGGTCTTGCTATGTTTCTTAGACTGGTCTCAAATGCCTGGTTTCTCAGGCAATCCCGCCTCAGCCTATTTCATGTGAACAGCTAAGAATTCTAAATTTAGTAAAGTAATTGATTTGTATTCTGCATATTTACCTGCTGTATTTTAGAGAGAGTGGTCTTTTTACTATTTCTTCTACCATTAATATTTGGCTTATCAAAATCAGCCTGGTTGCTCATTGCTTGATGATCGACAGATCTCCATAGAAGAAAACCAATTTTGATTTGGAGGTTTTCAAATTAAGTAAATGGAGTTGCTTTCTTGGGTAGTTGATAGAAAGATAGGATAATATTAAAAGAAATCAATTCTCAGTAACCCTCTATAACCCTTGTTTCAGAGTACTTTACAATAGGCTTTTCCAGTCCTGGCAATATTGACATTTTGGGTCAGATAATTCTTTCTTAGGTAATATCCTGTGCAGTTAGGACATTTAGCAGCATCCCTGTCTTCTACCCACTAGATGTCAGTAGTATCCACTAACCTCAGTTGTGACAACTGAAAATTTTGCTGCCACTGCCAAATATACCCTGGGGATAGGTGGAGGGTAAAATTGTCCCCATTTGAGAACCACTGCTCTACATCTTAATTAGAGTAAGAAAGAAGATAAAATTTTGCTGCGCAAATGAAAGTAGGTAATTTCACCAGACGGTGAAAAAGTCTTTATCCACAATATTTAGATTACTTAGCAGCTCCTGTGTTTTCTGTTAATTTCTGATAAGAATTCTAGCAGCAGTTTTCATGTATGTTTAGTTGGAAATTACTCAATTATAAAGAATAAACCTGAATATGTACTCAGTAAGATTGAACTTAATTGTTCTCTTTCACAATGACTTTGAGAGAGGAATGTTGAGGTTAGATCAAAGTTATATTTGTACTTAATTTTGTTTTTGTGAAATTGCTGGTTTTACATTTTATAGTATGTCTTTCTTTGAGAAATAACTATCTTTTGATTTACAAAGATTGAATAACAGATTAGTTTTTACATTTTTTTATTTGACTGGCTGTTGAAAATTGAACTATTCAAATTGCTTTTGTTTTGACAAAGCAAATTACAGTTTTCTCTTTCTTTGCTCATTTTTAAGGTCGATGAAGAATTGGTCATAAATTCTGGGAAATTCTTAATTTTGGATCGAATGCTGCCAGAACTAAAAAAAAGAGGTCACAAGGTGGTACTTTTGATTGGAATTTTGGATTGTTCATTTTTTTTTTTAATTAATCATTATAGATACTAAGATATGTTTAAATTTCAGGTGCTGCTTTTTTCACAAATGACAAGCATGTTGGACATTTTGATGGATTACTGCCATCTTAGAAATTTCAACTTCAGCAGGCTTGATGGGTCCATGTCTTATTCAGAGAGAGAAAGAAACGTAAGCTTATGTCATACATACCAAACTATTCTTTAATAACTCCTATCTTGATTTCTGAAGATCACCTGAGGTCAAGAGGTGATCTAAATAGACCCACAAATTGTTAAAAAGTTAGGAATGACCAGAAACCCTGTGGTTTTATTAAAAACAAACATTTTGATTTAGTACTAAGAAATCTTAAGTTTTGATTCACAAATCTATTTATCTTCTGGCACAATCTTAATATCCTACTTAACCATCACTGTAAGAAAAGTGGCATAGCAGGAAATTTTTTGTCTAACTTTTTGACCTGTCCCCAACTTTCTGTTATGAAAATAACAAATATATGCCATAGTTCAAAAAAAATTTTACAGTAAGCAATTGTAAGTCCACCTGCAGTTCTGCTGCTAACATTTGACTGTACCCTCTTTTTTTTTTTTTTTTTTGAGACAGAGTCTCACTCTGTCGCCTAGGCTGGAGTACAGAATGGCACTATCTTGGCTCACTGCAACCTCTGCTTCCCAGGTTCAAGCGATTTTCTTGCCTGAGCCTCTCAAGTAGCTGGGATTACTGGAGCATGCCGCCACTCCTGACTAATTTCTGTATTTTTTTAGAAGAGACTGGGTTTCACCATATTGGTCAGGCTAGTCTCGAACTCTTGACCTCAGGTGATCTACTGCCTCTGCCTCCCAAAGTGCTGGGATTACAGGCATGAGCCACTGTGCCTGGCTTTGACTGTACCTTTTTAAAAACACATTCCTGTAATCGTAGCCTTGCTGTATCCTTTCAACATTTCATCCCATTTTTGGGATGCATTTTCAAATAAATTGTAGGTGATACTACCCTTTTTTTTAACGACTTCAGCATATTTTATCTTTTAGGGTAAATTTTACGCCTCCTGAAGCAAAGTATACATTTGCTGAATCTTTCCATATGTCAATTTGTCCCCAACCCCTATTAAGATATAGAATGTTACCATCAGCCCAGAAAATTTCCTATGCCCTCTTCCAGTCAATTCACCCTTTCTACCCACCCCGTGTATTAGGCACCAGCTACTAACTTTTCATCATTTTTTGATATTAGCTTTTCTTACTTAAACATTGTGACACATGGTTTTTAACAAAATTAAGATCTCTTTAATAATGTAGGTGCTTGGACAATAAAGGTAACATGAGCACAGGTTTTGTTAGTTAACATGATTGTTTTATAGATCTGAATGATTTGTTTGGCCTCCTTTGGTTAAGTCATTAATAGTTGTAATCGAAAACATTTTTCTCCTTCAGTCCTGTTGGTTATTTTCTTTTAATTTCTTGTGTTTTTATCCTTTTTACTTTTAGATGCACAGCTTTAACACGGATCCAGAGGTGTTTATCTTCTTAGTGAGTACACGAGCTGGTGGCCTGGGCATTAATCTGACCGCAGCAGATACAGTTATCATTTATGATAGTGATTGGGTAAGTTGGAAGTAATATACTGATTGTATTTCCATTTTGAATTTTTTTTTTTTTTTTTTTTTTGAGACAGAGTGTTACTCTGTTGCCCAGGCTGGAGTGCAGTGGCATGATCTTGGCTTGCTGCAATTTTTACCTCCCGGGTTCAAGTGATTCTCTTTTTCAGCTTCCCAAGTAGCTGGGGCTATAGGTGCGCGCCACCATGTGTATTTTTTTTTTTTTTTGTATTTTCAGTAGAGACGGGGTTTCACCATGTTGGTCAGGCTGGTCTCAAATTCCTGACCTCAGGTGATCCACCCACCTTGGCCTCCCAAAGGGCTGGGATTATAGGTGTGAACCACCACGCCTGGCCATTCTGTATTTTTGATCTTTAATTGTACGCATTGCAAATGTATTTATCTGTTTTGAAAAGATACCCATGTTCAGCTAAGAGTTATTTCTTCATAAAGTTTTCTGCCTGTAAAAACTTGACATTTTTTTTTTTTGAGACAGGGTCTGTCTTTGTCACTCAGGCTTGACTGCAGTGGCACCATCACGGCTTACTAGTCTTGACCTTTTGGGTTCAAGTGATCCTGCCACTTCATCCTCTTGAGTAGCTGAGTCTATGGGTGTGTGCTACCATGCCCACAAAAAATATAAAAATTAGGGAGACCATGTCTCACTGTTTTGCCCAGGCTGGTCTTGAGCTTTGATCCTCACATGATCTTCCTGCCTTGGCCTTCCAAAATGCTGAGATTATAGGAGTGAGTCACCGTGCCCAGCCTGAAATGTTTTCTTTGGGTATTTAAACTTTTTTGTTATGGTTGCCATAGATCTCTGGAATGATAATTTTATCTATGAAGCCACTCTGGAAGTTTAAGACAGCACTTTTTTAAAGTTCCTGACTGGATCATTCATGTTAGCTTTATCCACACATTAAGAGTTTATGTTAATTTTAACCTAATGCCATTAAATTTTATTTTTCTTTTTAACTTTAAGAACCCCCAGTCGGATCTCCAGGCCCAGGATAGATGTCATAGAATTGGTCAGACAAAGCCAGTTGTTGTTTATCGCCTTGTTACAGCAAATACTATTGATCAGAAAATTGTGGAAAGAGCAGCTGCTAAAAGGAAACTGGAAAAATTGATCATCCATAAAAGTAAATAACACTTATATAGTACTTTATTGTTTAAATTGTACATTGTGTGTTGTGGATTTTTGTAATTTGTTTTTATTTTCTTTATAAAATGTTACAACCTGATATGACAGGATTTAAATCAGCAGTGGAGAATTTGGAGCTGCTAATAACCTAAACTAGTCACCATAGACATAAAGGAAAGAATGTTACTGTGTATGTAGATGAATAGCAGATGGGCAGAGAAAAGAGGTCAAGGATAATTACATGTTCCTAATAAGACATTGGTCTTCTCAAAGTTTTAAGATAAATATTTTGCAAGTTCCATATATTAAATATAATATTAAAATATTAATAGTGTATTTAAGTAGTGCTTTTTAAACCAATTTATTCAATCCAGTATTTTACAGAATATTTCATTGCAGAATGCCCTATTCATAGTTTGGGACACTTTTTTCCCCCTTTTTCTTTTCCTTATACACAGATTGATTTCAATAATGCTTTTTAATCTAGAAAAAGTTCTGAGGAGGTAGGGTGAGGTTTTATGTTTTGTTCCCTGAGATTCCTTAGAGAAGTTCTACTTCTATCCATTCAACATAAAATTTTGCTTGAATGAATGGCTTGATAGCTACGTGAAGAAAAACGGAAAATCATTTATGTAAATCATAAAGCCTAGAAATAGAACATGATAATGTTAATGTGAAAAATAATCTTGGAAGTCACTAACAATTTATTTTATGCTCATTTTCCACTTGCAGATGCTTTTTCTGGGTTTTGAGGGAAGAGTGGATTAAGGTTTAGACAAAATTAATTTGACTTGATGAAACATTTAGATTATAATTGGAATTAGAGGGGAAAAAAGCATAATTTTTTTAAGAGACTATTTCACTGTTTTACACAGGTTACTTTTGAATACCTGGACTCAAGCGATCTTCCTGCCTCAGCCTCCCTCTCTGAGTGTTGAGATTATAGGTGTGAACCATGTGCTCAGCCCTATTTTTAATTTTTTGGTAGATTAATTTAGTAGAAAATTTTGAAGGCATTTTTCGAAATGCTGACATTTTTCAGTTGAGGTATTATATACATATAGTTAAATGCACAGATTTTCAATGTACAGATTAATGAATTTTGACCAGGCGTATATACTCAGGTAACTGTAATCCAGATCAAGGTAGCATTTTCATCATCCAGGAAATTTTCTTTATTCACCCTTTCCAGTTATTCTTGTGCTCCCCTTACCATCACTAGAAAGCATCCAGTATTCTGATTTTTCTCACATTGATTTTTCCTTGTTTAGCTACTTTGTTGAATTTATTTTTTTCAGAGTCATCTGTGTTGTTTCTTGTAGAATTTTTTTTTAATTGGTGAATAATTTGTTTTTCCATTCTCCTGTTGGTCTGCATTTAAATTATTTCCAGATTCTGATTATTATGAATAAGATTTTCCTGTACAATTCTCTGTAGACATAATGCATTTTTTTGTCCTTGGTTGTCTTCGGGAGGGTGCGTGTTTAATTACTGGAAACGACCACCCTTTTCCAAAGTGGATATACTATTTTCCACTTCTCCCAGCAAAGTCTGAGAGTTTCAGTTGCTTTTATTCCTTTTCAGCACTTGTTTTTTTTCCATTCTTCTTAATGCAAGCCATTGTGATTGCTTTGTAATATGTTGTATTGTAGTGTTAAAAGGAATTTTAATGTTTTTAATTTTTCATTTTTTTTTTTAGATCATTTCAAAGGTGGTCAATCTGGATTAAATCTGTCTAAGAATTTCCTAGATCCTAAGGAATTAATGGAATTATTAAAATCTAGAGATTATGAAAGGTGAGTTTTTAATTTTAGAAAGATGTAATCTGTAGCTTTGAATTATTCACATGAACTTGAACGTTTTGTTTTCTATAGGGAAATAAAAGGATCAAGAGAAAAGGTCATTAGTGATAAAGATCTAGAATTGTTATTAGATCGAAGTGATCTTATTGGTAAGTATCATGCTTTTTCTTTTTTAATGGAAATTTTGAAATATACACGTAATTAGAATAGTGTAATGAACCCTTTTTACAATTTATTCAGCCACACGTATCCAATCTTGTTTCATTGACATTTTCTTCTCAATGTTAAAATCAAATAATCTGACATAATGATATTTTGCTGATAAATATCATTATCTTTAACTTTTTCCTTAATTCAGATATTTTCTGTAAACTGATAAATAACAGTTTTGTAAATATATTCAAGTTCCTGTCTTAGTCAAGAATACCAGTGCTTTGTTCTCGTATTTTTCGTCTCATACCAGGAGGTACATCATGTCTGGGTTTCTTATTTCCAGTGAGCTGAAATTAATCAAGATAATATTAAGTGTCTTATCAGCCTTTATTTAACATGATGATTTCTTTTTTCCTTTTTTTTGGAGATGGGGTCTGTCACTCCGTTGCCCGGGCTGGAGTGCAGTGATGTGATCTTGGCTCACTGCAGCCTCCGCCTCCTGGGTTCAAGCTGATTCTCTTGCCTAAGCCTCCCAAGTAGCTGGGATTACAGATGCCCACCACCATGCCTGGCTAATTTTTTTTGTATTTTTTGTAGAGGCCAACATTTTACCATGTTGGCCAGGCTGGTCTTGAACTCCTGACCTCAGGTGATCTGACCAGCTCGATCTCCCAAAGTTCTGGGATTACAGGCATGAGCCACCTAGTGTGGCCTAACGTGATGATTTTTAGCATCCCTCCATGATGGTTGATTAGAACGATTATTAATTTAATTATTTCAAAATGGTGATTTTCATATTCTGTCATTCCTTTATTAACTGGATTATTCAAGAACTTTCCCTTACAGTTTTCCTGAGATAGAGGAGAGGCAGGATATATTGCTGCTTTTATTTATCAGGTTTTAGAATGCCATGTAATAATGATCTGATGCCTACAGTAATGACATGAATTATTTTGAAAACAAAAATAATATTTTGTATTTCATAATTTCCTAATTATTTTGCAACATATTGCTATCGTCTAGGCTATTGATTATTTTTCTATTGCATCTGTATGGTGGAAATACTGTATAATGTTCTTTTCCCAACTGTATTCTGTGACATTGATCTTTTGAAACTGTGGTGATGGCAGTAACATTCGTATTACGGATCTAGACAAAAACTACAAACCTGAGTCTTTGTTTTTAACAAAAAAGGGTCTTGCTTTGTATCGCTAGCCGGAATGCAGGAGCTCAACTATAGCTCATTGCAGCCTGAAACTCCTAGGCTCTCGGGACCCTCCAGCCTCAGCCTCAGGAGTAATCTGGGATTATAAACATGAGCCAGTGTTCCTGGGTTTTTTTTTTTTTTTTGAGAACCAAGTGTTAAACATGTACCTGCATGGCACTGGGTACAGTATCATGATACTGTGTTTTCAAATACATTATTCGTTTAAAAATTCAATTCTATGTCTTATTGAATCAAAATATTATTAAAATATATGTGGTAAGAAGTTTTTTTAAAATCAGATATATTTTCCAAATGTTTCTTCCCCTTTGTGGCTTGTCTCTTCACTTTCTTATTTAGTACCTTCTGAAGAGGAAAAGTTTTACATTTTGTTGAATTCCAGTTTTAACAAAATTTTCCAGTCACTCATGACTTTTGTGTCATCTCTAACTACTCTTTGCCTAATGCTGGTCTTGATACTTTCTTTTTAACAGTTTTATAGTTTTTGGTCTTACATTTAGGTCTGTGATTTATTTTCAGTGAATTTTAATCTTTTTGTATGTCAATATACATTTTTTAAAAAGATGATCCTTTTTCTTTTGGATTGCCTTGTCATCCTTGATGAAAATCATTTGATCATAAATATAAGGGTTTATTTCTGTATTCTCAGTTCTGTCCCATTGATCTCTGTGATATTTCTATACTAGTATTGCACTGACTTAAGGTAGCTTTGTGGGAAGTATACTTTCTCTAATTTTGTTCTTTTTCAAGATTGTTTTAGATATTCTGCATTATTTGTATGTTTATTTGAATTTTAACTTTGAAATAGTTTAGGAAGAAATATGAGAAATATAGCATGGTCAAATCTCAAATATATTAAAAATCAACATTATATAATGTGTGTAAGACTGTTTAACATCTGAAAATATTAATATAATTCATATTAATTAAAAGGAGAACTAGATGATCACGTAATTAGAGACCAAAACTCAACTTGACATAACATTATAATCATCTTCATAATTTTTTTTGGTTTGAGATGAGGTGTTGTTCTGTCATTGAGGCTGGAGTACAGTGGTGTGATCACAGCTCACTGCAACTTGCACCTTCTGGGCTCAGTCAGTCCTCACACCTCAGCCTCCCGAGTTGACGGGACTACAGGTGTGACTACTACGCCCTGCTAATTTTGTTTTGTATATTTTGTAGAGACAGGTTTGCCATGTTGCCTAGGCTGGTCTCACACTCCTGGGCTGAAGTGATCTTCCTGCCTTAGCCTCCCAAAGTACTGGGATTACAGGCATGAGCCGCTGTGCCTGACCCCATAATGCTTAAAACTAGCTGTGGAGAACAAAGTTCTTTTGGTGATAAAGAACATTCATATAGAAAATTACTACTAAAACAAAGATAAAATCTCTCACTTTCACTGTAATTATACAATGTGGAAAAGATGTCTTAACTAATACCGTGAGATTAAAAAAAAATCGAAATTGCTTTTTATTTGCAGGTGGTCTGGTTTGATTATCTTCATAGGAAGTCCAAAGGAATCCAGAATCCTTTAAGATGGAATTTAAGAAGATTGCTTGTTAATAATATGTGTAACAGCAATAATTATTTAATAATGAAGGGTTTTACAACAGCTACAAAACTGTAACATGCCTACAATTAAGTTTAACAATTTTTAACACATTTATATAAGGACAGAATTATGAAACATTGAAGGACATTAACTGAAAGACCAAATAAACATACAGGTTTAACTATATTTGTGGATATGAATGGTTACTACAAAGTATAAGACAGTGTTCCCCAAAACTAACTTACATTCTTGAATTTTTCTTCTAATTAAAATCCCAGAATCATGGCTGGGTGTGGTGACTCACACCTGTAATCCTGGCACTTTGGGAGGCAGAGGTGGGTGGATTGCCTGAGTTCAGGAGTTCAAGACTAGCCTGGGCAATGTGGTGAAACGTCGTCTGTACTAAATACAAAAAATTAGCTGGGTGTGGTGGCAGGCACCTGTAATCCTAGCTACTCAGGAGGGTGAGGCAGAATTGTCAGAAACCGAGAGGTGGAGGTTGCAGTGAGCCGAGATTGCGCCGCTGCACTCCAGTCTGGGTGACTGAGGGAGACTCTTGTCTCTTAGAAAAAAAAAAAGAAAAATCCAAAAGTGACTTTTTATGGAACAGACTGTTGTTAAAATTTATATGAAAGAGTAGTAAAAGGCCAAGATCCAAGACAGTTTTGAAGAACAAGATATTTTATATCAGGTATAACATCTTATTAAAAATTAAAAAGTCATAATCAAGATGGTAGAATTAGCAAATGGTATGATAAATTAACTAGAGGTACAATATGGTGAACCTAGAAACACTACCAAACTTTCATGAAAAGCTAATAAATGACAAATGACATTTCAAACCAGAGATAGGAACTGCCTATTAATCAATAGATTATCTTGGGAAACAGTAATCAATAGGGGAAGATTAACTTAGGTTCTCCTCACCTCACACTGTACTTACAAACTTCAGATAAATTAATAATTGATGTGTTCAAAACCTAATATTAAAGGTAGAATTTTAACTTAAAAATATATTTATGATTTTAGGATTAGGAAAGAATTCCTTTTAATACAGAAATCACAAATTATATGACAGTTTTCATATATTTTAATTACATTAATAGGAAAGACTACTGTAAGACAGATGACACCATAAACATAAGAGACAAACCACAAAGAATATTTGCAACATATAACAGGAAGTGTTTAGGATATGCAAATAAATAAAAGTTGATAATAAAAATGGATAATAAAAGAGCAAGCTATTACCAAGAGAGAAAGAAATCTTTAATGAACATACAAGGATGATTTAAAAAGAATAATACAAATTAAAATCAGTAGAAATTTCATTTCACAGCTTTCATGTTGATAAAGATTTTACAAGACTACATATTGTCATTGATTAAAAATGTTTCTCAAGGTAAGCTTTTTGTGGTATCTTGATCCTCAGCTTTTAAACTAACCATGATTGGGCCTGTTTTTAAAACATTTCTGAGAACATGATTCAAATTCATGTTTATTGCCCTTCGACTTGTTTATCTTACCTTAAATTCAGCAAAAGAGATTTTGACTAGCAAACTCACACTTTAGATTGTATGCTCCCAAGAGGCTGATTCTAGTTGTTGTATTAAGAATAGCGTACCTTTTTGCTTTTGCTGCTATTAAATCCTGGTGATAAAGGAAGAGCGTGCCCTATATTACTGTGAGTTTTATAATTTTGGACAGAGGACTCACTTCTCATAGCATCATATTGGATGTTTCTTTTGCGATTTCTTCTTAAATTTCTAAACTTCATGTTTTAATGTTTTTCTCTTAGATCAAATGAATGCTTCAGGACCAATTAAAGAGAAGATGGGGATATTCAAGATACTAGAAAATTCTGAAGATTCCAGTCCTGAATGTTTGTTTTAAACTGGAGCCCAAGAATGGCTTTTAAAAGTTCTTGTTTACAACTAGTGATTTCCCTATATTCGGTTTGAAATACAGATTGTCCACTTAACCTTTTTTATTATATCATTTGACATGTAACTAGTACCATGTGTACTTAAATAGATGATAATTTTCTGAGCCTTATTACAAACAAAGAAGTATCCATATTAAGTTTAGATTTTCAGTTAATTTTTGAGACTGAGTATTATTCTTGGATACAGGCTGATGTGTACTTAACCACTTCCAGATTTATACAGTCTTCCTGTGGAAGTTTAGTAAATGTCTTTTCTTCTAGTAATACAGTTCATGGGGTTTTGGTACTTCAGTTATGAAGTAGGCTGTTCATGGAAGGAGATCGGGATTATGCTATCTGCTGTTTAAGAAACTGTTTGATTTTCAAGTCTTATTTCTATGAGATAGTTTACCAAATAAATTTTCCTTATAAGATAATCTCATTAAATTATTATTTTTAGGAATAGCTTAGGTACAATAGCAGCAAAAGACTTGACTATCGGTGGGATTTGATATTACTTAGTTGTCTTGGTTTCATTCACTAGTACTATCGGAGTGTGTCATATAAAGATTTCAAGTGGACATTCTGTTAGCACAAGAGAAGTTTCTGAATGAAACTATAGGGCCTTGACAAAAGACTAGAAATTGCAAATGGTAGTATATAATGTCAAACAAGGCAGACCCTGAAAATTTATAGTAGTGGGTTAAATAGGACCAGATAGAAGAGAACAGGCCTTAGGAGTATGTAAGTAATGCAGAATCCATAATAGAACAACACAAAAGCCAAAAAGGGCACAGTTTAGTCCCTGTGTGAAAGGATATCAGACAATGAGGAAGAGAAATCCTGAATGTAACCTGGAGAGGGGACATACTCCCTGGACCATACATTTCTGTGCTGGCGTTTATTTCATGGAAAAATGTTACTGTTGTTGCCATATATATTCATATGCAGACCAGATGATCTGCGCGTTAGGAAAACGGAACTGTCACTTAAGAAAAACTTTAAAAAATTTTTCTGTGCCCTGTTTACACAGGTCTTTTTTCTTCTTTTAAATTTTCATTTCATTAGTTTTTGGGGTACTGCTGGTTTTTGGTTACATGGATAAGTTCTTTGGTGATTGTTAAAAACTTTGGATAGAGCATTTGGTTAAATAAAAGACTATAGAGCAGGTTTATTTGTTTAAGTGAAAATGTTTACCAATCACATAAGCATGCTGACCTAGGCTTGCTTGAAATTCATGATCTTGTCATTAGTGATTTAGTCTTTCCTCTTAACATTGTCCTGAATGACTATTTCATAGTTTTATCTCTGTCATTACATGTCTCATATCTTTCCTCTCATTTTGCTCCCCATTGCCCTGAGAAAATAGATGCAATCAAAAAGGAACCTTTAAAAGTTGTCACCATTGGATCTGTAAACCTAGCATCTATGCCTATCTGTCCTTTCTTATATACTATGGATAGATTGTTTGTCCTAGCTTGAGCCAACTGAAATGTCTCATTTCTTTTATAGCAAAACTTCTTGAAAAAAGGAGTTCTTTTATAGCAAAACTCTTTGTCTGTATTCATTGTTTTTAGTTTATTCTATTTTTTCCTGAACCCATTCCAATAAGATATTTATCTCCATTGGAGCCATTTTTTTTAAGGTCTCTTGTGACAGCAGTGATCTCATTTGACTTGATATATTAGCAGCATTTCATATGATTGACTCTTCTCCATAAAAGTTACTTTGTTTGGCTTCCAGCAAACATATTTGCCTGGTTTTTCTCCATATTTCTCTGGCTCTTTCTGTTTCCCTTGCTGTTTCCTTTTCTGTCCTTGAAACATTGGATTGTCCTAAGCCCATTTTGTGATTCACTTGATGGTATCTTTAATATGAACTATGCTGATGACTCAGATTTATATCTTCAGCCAGAATCTTTCTCTTGAATTCCAGATTCACATATCCAACTGCTTACTAGGTGCTTGATAACTCAAACTATTCTATATCTGCACTTTGCTTTTTGTTTAATCCAAATCTGCTGCTTTTGCATTTTCCTTAGTTAATAAATGACAACTTTATTCTTCCAATTGTTTTAGACTTCGGCCTCCCAAAGTGCTGGAATTACAGGTGTGAGCCACCGAGTCCAGCCTACTGTCTATAAAGCTCCCCCTGCCATCCGCTCGTAGTCATTTGATCATTCCCTTAGTTTAGTTGAGTGGTTTTTTTTTTTTTTTTTGATGGTTCTTCAGGTGTCTTGGGATCATTTACTCTTCCTCAAATTGTGAGCAAATGCTTAAAAATACTTAGAAATACCTTCTTTAAAAGTGTGCATTCCTACCACCTCTCACTACTTTAAACATGAAATAAAGATCCTGTACATCTTTTGAGTGTAGTTATAAAATAATTTTTGATTGGCTCAATAGTTACTTTTATCATGGCTATATAAGTATTATTAAAGCTTTAGATAAGCCATAGAATATGCTATTACTGGACGGGTGAGGTGGCTTACGCCTGTAATCCCAACACTTTGGGAAGCCGAGTTGGGTGTATCAGGAGATAAGACCATCTTGGCCAACATGGTAAAACTGCATCTCTACTAAAAATACAAAAATTAGCCAGGTGTGGTGGTGGGCGCCTGTAGTCCCAGCTACTCAGGAGGCTGAAGCAGGAGAATTGCTTGAACCCAGAAGGCAGAGGTTGCAGTGAGCCGAAGAATGCTATTGTATTTTCATTCTTGTACAGCTTTTTTTTTTTCTCCTGAAGTTAACACTTGCTGTTTTTTTATCTACCTATAATTTATTTCTAAACTCTCTGGAAGTAAACAGATCACATGATTCAGTAGTAAATCTCCCCCTCCAAATACATCCTATCCCCTCCACCCCTTGGAACATTCTTTAGTCTGGACTGTAGAACTGATTCCATCTGGAACCTTCCTTTACCATCCTTCTGGGTATTCCTATTGGCTGTTTCATGATTTTTAACTACTGTTTACTGGAACGTTTTTTTTTTTTTTTTTTTTTTTTTTTATTGTTGGTGTATTGATGTTCTCACCCAGGCTGGAGTGCTGTGGTGCGATTTGGGCTCACTGCAACCTCTGCTTCCTGGGTTCAAGCGATTCTCCTGCCTCATCCTCCTGATAAGCTGGGATTGCAGGTGCCCACCACCATGCCCAGCTAATTTTTGTATTTTTAGTAGACGGGGTTTCACCATGTTGGCCAGGCTAGTCTCAAACTCCTGACCTCAGGTGATCCACCCACCCCAGCCTTCCAAAGTGCTGAGATTACAAGCATGAGCCACCACGCCTGGCTGGATCTCTCTTTTTATTTTTCCTTGGTTTACTCCCTCATTTTGATGGATTATGTTGTTCTGTGTTTTCCTGAGAAAAGGATTCAAGGGAAATGAATTTTTTCAGAATTTGCATATCTGGCTGTGTTTTTGTTGTATTCCTACATTTTGATGGATAGTTTTGGTTTGGGATTTTAGATTAGGAATTATTTTCTCCTCAGTATTTTGAAAGTTGTTGTGTTGTCTCAGAACTTGCAGTGTTGTAGGAAAGAAAATTAATGATGCTTTTTATTTTTTTGAGACAGGGTCTCATTCTGTCACCCAGGCATGAATATAGCTCACTGTAGCCTTGACCTCATGGGCTCGAGTGATCCTCCTGCCTCAGCCACCAATATAGGTTGGACTACAGCCATGTACCAAATGCCCTGCTAAGTTTTTAATTTTTTTGTAGAGGCAGGTTCTAACTATATTACCCAGGCTGGTCCTCAACTCCTGGGCTCAAGCAATTCCCCCGCCTCAGCCTCCCAAAGAGCTGGGATTCCAGGTGTGAGCTCTTGTACCTGGCCCTATTGCCACTTTGATGTCCAGTCTGTTGAAGGAAATTTCCTGCCTTTTGTTAATGTGAAATTCTAATGTTTCTTTGTCTTTTATATTCTAAAATAATAACACAATGATGTGTCCTTGATATGGATTTTTTCTTTTTTTTTTTGAGATGGAGTTTCACTCTTGTTGCCTAGGCTGGAGTGCAGTGGCGCCATTTTGACTCACCACAACCTCCGCCTCACCGTTCAAGCCCATTCTCCTGCCTCAGCCTCCCTATTAGTAGCTGGGATTATAGGCATGCACCACCACGCCCATCTAACTTTGTAGTTTTAGAGATGGTTTTCTCCATGTTGGTCTTGCTGGTTTCGAACTCCCGACCTCAGGTGATCAGCCCACCTTGGCCTCCCAAAGTGCTGAGATTACAGGCGTGAACCACCACGGCCAGCCTTTTTTTCTTTTTTTAAAGAGACAGAGTCCTGCTATGTTGCATAGACTTGATTTGAATTCCTGATTTCAAGTTACCTTTTCACCTTAGTCACTCAGGTAGGACTACAGGCATGTGCCATCGTGCCCATCTTTTTGGTGTGGATCTTATTTTTGTTTTACTCTTTTAAAAGCTCAGTCTGAAAATCTGTCTTTTGATTCATAGAAATTTTTTAGAATGATTTATTGGAGGCTTTTGTCTTTTGAATGTGTGCTCCTCTCTCTGCCTAGAACTTTTTTTTTAATGAAAGACATGGTCTTGGTGTTGTCCAGGTTGGAGTGCAGTGGTGCAGTCATAGCTCACTACAGCCTTGAATTTCTGGGCTCAAGCCATCCTGCCACCTCAGCTTTCTGAGTATCTGGGACTACAGGCATGTGCTACTATGTCCAGATAATGGTTTTTTTTTTTGTTTTTTTGGTTTTTTTTTTTTGTCTGAGACAGAGTCTCACTCTGTCGCCTCAGCTCGCTGCAACCTCCGCCTCCTGGCTTCAAGTGATTGTCCTGCCTCAGCCTCTAGAGTAGCTGGGACTACAGGTGTGTGCCACCACACCCAGGTGATCTTTTATTTTAAGTAGAGCCGGGGTTTCACCATGTTGGCCAGGATGGTCTCAATCTCTTGACCTCGTCATCCACCCTCCTTGGCTTCCCAAAACTGCTGGGATTATAGGCATGAGCCACCGCGCCTGGCCTGCCCAGTTAATGTTTTTAAAAAATTTTGTAGAGGTAGGGTCTTGCCGTGTTGCCCAAGTTGCTCTTGAGTTCCTGGCCTCAGGGGATCCTCCCATGTTTGCTTCCCAAAGCATTGGGATTACATGTTTGAGCCACCACCACTAGCACTTCTGCCTAGAAATTGTTAAAAAAAAAATTTCTCCTGTCTGCATAGTCTGTTTCATTAAATGATTCTTCCCCTTTTTTCGTCTTTTATTTTGATGCTTCTTCTAATGCTTTTGGATCATTTATTGTTCCTCAAATTTAAGAGCTACAAGAAATCTAAGTTTCGTGCATGAATGTTCTCAACAGGTGGATTTTACTCCACTGTGATTTCACTAGGCCATTTATTTGAGGGTCACCCAAATGTCAGTATGTATATGAGAGAGAAGATATACATATGTATCTGAGAGAAATTCTTTAATCACTTGTCCTATATGAGTATATGCTTTGCCAGTTTTCTTTTGGGGTGAGGATGGAGGGACAGTGTGTTGGAGATTTTACTGTTTAAAATGTAGATGTCTCAGTTTTCAGGAAAATACAGTACCCTCTCTATATTTGGATTCTCATATTCCAGACATCCACTGATTCACCCTTTCCAGGGAGTTAATTCTGAGTTTTCTTCCAGTGTAAGGGGAAGTGGTAATCATTTTACAAGGAGGTATAGGACCTTGGTATTTAACTGCTTCTTTCAACTACTTCTGGTGTTTTTTAGTGAAAACCTCTATCTAGTACTGAGACTTTCAGTTCCCTAGTCTGTTGAGTCAACTAACTAACACCGATGCATTTATTTTTCAGTTTCCAAAATCTTGCTTTGCGATTGCTTCTGTTTTATTGTCCAGAGGTTTAACACTTGTTTCATTTTTTACGATCATTTAAGTTTCCAGATTTTAGTAAGGGACAGAGGGGAATAGATGAACTCATTTCATGATATGGAAACAAATACTCCCTGTCTTGTCTTACATGAAAAATTATTCTTAAACCAGGCCTTGTCTTTCAGAACCTGATCAAAGTATAAAAAATATTTTTTTTAGCTTTATTTCTTTAGTGAGTCACTATTCCGTATTATTAGATGGTTGAAAGTGTCAGGAGGTATGGTGAAGGTGGTACTTGAACATTTCCAATCCAACATTTGTGATGAAATCTTTCACCAATGCCTTAGCAATTGTATGTGATTTTTTTAGTCTTACCAGTTTGAGGTAAGATTTTATAAGAAGCCTACAAAGCCTTAGTTTTTTTCATGAAGAACATTAAATAAATGCTTCTGTCTTTATTTCAAAGAATTATTTTAGTTCTGAATTTCTACTCAAAGTACTCAACCACATAGTCTAGAATATGCCTATAATTTATTTGCATTTGGTTGAAATACGCTCATAAAACATACTCCTGAGCTTATGTTCACAGGTTCCAGTTTGAGGCTAAATGAGGCCTAAAGAATGAATTAACTTGTTTGTAATTTTTTTCTATTACCCTTTTTAGAAATCTTATGTCTCCTTTAGCCAAATGAATCTATAGATTGTCCCTGGAAGCATGTCACTGTATCTTTTATGTCTTCCTGAGTCTTAGCATTTTAAATTCCTCTATATTCACTGTCTTTCCTATAGCACCCTAATAAGAGTAGCATTATGTGAACTATTTCTCTTCCCTAAGGTATTTTGGAATATTTTTAAATTATGTATGCTTGGTTCTCCTCATGCTAAATACTCTCTACTGCAACCCATACAATTACAGTGATCAAAGCAAGGTCTCTTGTTTCTTTTTTCACTTTAAAAAGAAATGTTATTTGTAAAATAGTATAGTCATAACACAAACATGGCTTTTTTTTTTTTTTTTTTGGTCAGACAAGTTTTCCTTCTGTCATCCAGGCTTGGGGGCAGTAGCATGATTATAGTTCTCTGTAGCCTCCAACTCCAGGGATCCTCCCACTGAGCCTCCTGAACAACGGGGACTGTAGACGGTTGCCACCATGCCTAATTTGTAAACTTTTTTGTAGAGCTTAGTTTTTTTGTTTTGTTTTTAAAGCTTATTTTGTGAACTGTTGCCTAGGCATTTGCGAACTATTTATTGTCCAGGCATCTCCAACTTCTGGCCTCAAGCAATCATCCTGCCTTGGCCTCCCAATAGCATAAGCTACCGCACCCAGCCTACAGTTTTCTTTCAGCACGATACAAAAATCTTGTTAGTGCTAGCTTGATTTACACTTTTTGTCTATATCCACCTGTTTTTTTATTTTTTATTTTTTTATATTTTGAGACAGTTTTGTTCTTGTTGCAAGGCTGGACTGCAGTGGTGCCATCTTGGCCCACTGCAACCTCTGCCTCCCGGGTTCAAATGATTCTCCTGCCTCAGCTTCCTGAGTAGCTGGGATTACAGGCATGTGCCACTATCCCTGGCTAATTTTGTATTTTTAGTAGAGATGGGGTTTCTCCATATTGGTCAGGCTGGTCTCTTCCCGATCTCAGGTGATCTGCCTGCCTTGGCCTCCCAAAGTCCTGGGATTGCAGGCGTGAGCCACCACACTTGGCCTATATCTACTTCTTTTCCATCCACATTAGCATTTAGTACATTTCTCTTTGACCTTTTAGTTAATAACCTTATGCCATGGTGAAGTTGCTTTCATAATCTGTATTACCATGGATTAATTCTGCATAGCAGAAACTATGATAGGTGTGTTAAATAATGAAGTTTGGGGAATGTTAATAAAAACAATTTTTCTTACTGTAGCTGAAATACGTGGTAGAAGAATCCCTGGTGAGAACAGATCAGTTACAGGTATATCTTGCCTCTCAGTCTCTACCATTTATTACTGGACTTGTGTAAGGATTTGGGAGTGCCATGGAACACTAAATTCATTCTGTCTGGGTATTTAAATGATTTGAGACAAAAATCCATTGTAATGTTTTATTGAGTTGAGATGTCTCACATGAGTAGTTAGCACTGAGAAGCAGACACAGGCACATTTGAGAGAATGGAGTGGCAAGATGCTTTGGTTTATCCTGTGCATGTTGTACTTACACTTGTTTCTACATTTTCCATTGATTCCCCTTCGTATTAGCACCAAGGAGCAAGAGAATTTGTACTGGAATATTACACTACTCACCACAAGACAGGTTTAATCTTTCCTTAGGGGACAAGATTGGAAAGTTGAGGCCAAGCAGACCTGAAGAGAGGCACCCAGCAACTGTGAGATCAAATCCATCATTGATCAATCCATTATTGTTTGGACTTGAGATTTAGCTGTGTTCCTCACTCAGGTGCATGATAGCTGCTTGCTAATTTGATTTTAGCTCACATTTCACCTAGACTGAATGTCCCTGTTCTCTCTCCCCCACGAAATATCTTACCGTTGTTAATCTGTCTGCCTCGTGATCTCTGTGAGATTCAGCACCTTGTCTGTTTTGTCACTACTATATAACAGCATGTCGGAAATAAAGCAGCAATAAAACTAGAAAAACCAAGTGAATACACGGGATTAAAAAAATACTTTGTTTCCTATAATTTAAAAAAATGACCTTATTGGGTTAATTAAGTGCTACCCAGAAAATTTAAGAAATTTCCTACACCTGGATGCATTGTAGAGCAAATAAGAGCATCAAAGACAATCTTCTGAATCTTTCAGAGAAAGATCACCAAAGGAACAACGATCAGATAGCAGATTGTTCTTTGAGGCAGACTTCTCCTCTTGTTGCCCAGGCTGGAGTGCAATGGCGCAATCTTGGCTCACTGCAGTCTCTGCCTCCCAGGTTCAAGCAATTTTCTTTAGCCTCCTGAGTAGCTGGGATTACAGGTACCCACCACCACAATCGGCTAAGTTTTGTATTTTTAGTAGAGACCATGTTGGCCAAGCTGGTCTTGAACTCCTGACCTCAGGTGATCTGCCCACTTCAGCCCCCCAAAGTGCTGGGATTACAGGCGTAAGCCCCACCACACCTGGCCGATAACAGATGTTATAATAGTAAGATTAAAACTGTGTCAAAGAAATTTATAGCATACAGTTTTGTATTCATCTGCATTAAACGTGAGGAAATAGTTTCAGTGACAACCAATCAAGACCTGGTAAGATTTGCTTTGCTAAAGGAGATAAAGTGACTGACACAACATGTATTTCTCTGATTAATTAGAGGTGTTATTTTCTGGCTATACTGAAGGCACTTTCATGATTTCTTCATGGTTTTGTACACTTAGTTTTATACTGCATAGTAGCTTAGGCCTGGCTCTAGCAATTGTAAACTGTTCTGCAAATGAGGGAAATAATAGTAACTCCTACCTCAAGGATGTAGGGTTTAAAAGGGTTAAAGCACAAAACATTTATTAAATATAGTCAATGTTTATCTCAAGGATACTATGGGTGATTGAAAGAGTGTACATAAAGTACTTCATGTAATGTCTGCCACTTGAATGTTTAATAAGTGAAAGATACCACCACCTCTACTACATTTTACTTTTATTAGTAGTAATTTCATGATAACAAGTATGCTACCAAAGAAAGCAAGCTGAAAGCCAAGATTCAAGAATCATTTTACTGTGCTTTTATTCTGCCTCAAACACTAATCTCCAGTCCTTGGATAAAGGCATTATTTCTCTGAAGGGGAAGGGGTCCTCTTTTTGCCCAAGTCACACTTCTCTCTTTTCTTACATTGTAAACAAGTAGTTTCAATTCTGAGGCATTTTCCTGGATTGCAGGACTCAAAAAGAAGTTAAGCTTGAGAAATTTTAAGTGAAGAGAACAATTCTAGTTCAGAGTGATTGGATCCTTGTAAAAGCTTCTGACATGTGACCTGAAAATTTTGAGGGGAGGGAAAGAAGACAACCTTTTATAGCAGGTAATAGGAAGACCTGTTGTTTGTTTGTTTGTTTGAGATGGAGTTGCTCCCATGGTGCAGTTTGCTTTAGATTGTGCACCCAAAATATTTGAGATGGATCTCAACCAATTTAGAAAATTTAGCCAAGGTTAAGGACGCACCTGTGATGCACCTTCAGGAGGTCCTTGTGACATGTGCTGGGGGTGCAGCTTGCTTTTATACATTTTAGGGAAACATGAGACATAATATGTATAAGATGTACATTGGTTTGATTGGGTAAGGTGGGACAACTTGAAGGAGGTGAGGACGTGGGGGAACTTCCAGGTCGCAAGTAGATGAGAGACCAAAGTTTGCATTCTTTTGAGTCCTTGATTAGCCTTTCACTGAATACACAATTTAGTATGGTTCAATGAATCTGCATTTTTACATAAACCATAGGGCAGAAGAAGCAGTCAGATATGCATTTGTTTCAGGTAAGCAGAGGGATGACTTTCCTGCACCTGTGAAGATAAGCTGTTTATTGTCAGACTGAAATTCCAACAGAACTTTTTAAGGGTAGAGATCTTGAGGCCCACAAGGAATTTCCTTGTGGGCAAATTGTGAGGGAGGTATGTAGCTCTTTTATTTTTAGCTATAACAAAATGGGAGGCAGGTTTGCCTGATGTAGTTCCCAGCTTTACTTTTCCCTCGGCTTAGTGATTTTGGGGTCCTGAGATTTATTTTCCTTTCACAAGATAATAGAGAAGTGTAATTACTTCCTGAATTTCTCAGATAAGGGGCTTTGCCTCCAGATGGTTTGTTTGATGACTGAGGTGATCTTTGCTCTCCTCAGTAAGGATGTCTTCTTTGCACGAAGAAGAGAGGGATGACTAAATAGAGAAGGTGCCTTCGCATAACAAATCTTACCTTTGTGTAAGATGCTTTTCCTGGCTATCTCATCCTGGCTTTTTCCCATACTCTTTTTTTCCTGTACTCTAAAAAATTATTCTTTAGATTTCTTTCTTGTATATGTGAAAATATACATGTTAATAAACTTTTTCTCCAGTTAACCTGTCTTTTGTTACAGGGAGTCCCACTGAATAACTGAATGGTAGAGAAAATTATTTTTTCTTCCTTATGTTATTATCACTTCTTGTTGTACCTAACAGGGGTATCCCGCAGTTAACTCATGACTGCAGATCATCAGATTGGCCTTTTGTTTACTATGTATTTACTCTACTTCCCCAATAAGAATCACAGAACCTTTTCTGGTTAACAGAGAAAAGTTTCTTCTTAATAAAGAATCTGGCCTCATTCAGGGAGAGACCTGGCCTTTGTCCTGGCTCCTAGGAGGCAATATCTAAACTCTTGGAATTTCCTAAGTGATGGGAATGTCTTTGTTATTCTTGGTGGGCCCCTCAGACCACAAGGCTAGTTAGTGCTAATACAGTGATTCATGGCCTGAGTGCCGTGGTTCATGTCTGTAATCCCAGCACTTTGGGAGGCTGAGGTGAGAGAATAACTTCAGCCCAGGAGTTCAAGACCAACTTGGCTAACATGGTGAGACCCCATCTATACAAATAATTTTTAAAAATTAGCCAGGTGTGGCAGCATATGCCTGTGATTGCAGGTACTTGGGAGACTGAGGTGGGAGGATTACTTAAACCCAGGAGGTCGAGGTTGTAGTGAGTTGTGATGGCACCACTGCACTCTAGCCTGGGTGACAGAGTGAGACCTAGTCTCAAAATAAGTTGTGTAATGGTGGGCCCTCATCATGTTAGCCTGACCTCCTGGGAAGCAGGGAGAGCTGGCGCCTACATTCAACTGTGGGCAATGAATCAATCAGTCATAAAGCTTGAATAACCCCTGGACACAGAGGGTAGGATGTGCTCTGCATTATATAGGTATTGTAGACCACTGTGGCTGGGAAGAAGTGACACTGGCCATGGATCCATGGGTAGAGGATAACAAAAAGCTCAGCATTTGTGATATGGATAGGAGACAGGGAAATACTGGGTAGACGAAGGCAGTTCCCTGGCAAAGGCCTCACTCTCAAGCCTGGAGACTCATGGCCTTATGTGGGAACAGTTACTTCTGTTTTTGTGCCCAAAAAGTTGTCTTTTGGCTTGCTACGCGTCCCCCCCCCCCACTCCTGTACCCATAGTAACCCTGAATTCCAGGTTCCAGAAGCAGACAAGGAGACAAGCAGGTGAATGGCGGAATGGCACAGCAGAGAAAAAGAAGAGAAAGAACGTCTGAACACCAAGAGGAGTTTGGCTGGGGGTGGTCAGAGAGGAGTTCAGCTGCTGGATGACCAAACTCCAGGAAAAGGTCATCTTTCCACTCCGTCCCCCCATCCATCCCGCTGAGAGCCACCTCCACCACTCATTAAAACCCCCATATTCATCCTTCAAGCCCTTGTGTGACCCAATTCTTTGAGGACTCTAGTCAAGAACTCAGGATACAGAAAGCTGTCACACCGGGCCTCTGCCCTTGTGAAAAGGCAGAGGGCCCATTGAGCTAACCAGCTCACTTAAGCCATCTGAGGACTGCAAGGCTAAAAGAGCGTTGTAGCACTGGGGCTGCAGACACCCACCCCTAGTCACTACTATGGGGCTGGAGCCCAAAGCAGTTGCCCCAGCTCCTGCACCTGCCTGTCTGCATGCTCCCCCTCCTGTCAAGGGTTTGAGCAGCATCAGCAGCGACCAAATAGGTGAGCCACACCCCTGTTGCAAGTCCTGAGAGGAGGGTCAAGGAACTCTCCCATTTCATTTGGACCTCTCCACAACTCCACCCCTTACATCTCTTCCTTTGACTGGTTACTGAGAATATACAAGCTTTCAGTACTATGAATCTTTCCAGCAAATTATTGAATCTGAGGGTGATTTTTGGAAACCCAAAACTTATAGTTGGTATCAGAAGGCTTGCAGTCTGAATTGTGCTCTTAACTTTTCAGTTAGTACAGCTCCAGGTATGTTGCTATATCATAAAGTAGGAAGAACCTACCTGTGGGTCTTATTTGTACCTTTGCCTGGAACTTGGTTGTCAGTCTGTTGGAGATTAGGAGGCTGACAAGAAGATACTCTTAGGAAGGTTATCACACAACTATCTTTGATAAGGCTTGTGCCTGTAGTCTTTTGACACTTAGAACAGCCTCCCTCTTCACAAGACATGCTATATATTTTTTTCTGCTTGCCCAGCTTTTGTCATCATGAAGTTCTATTTTTCACATGTCCTCAAATTGGAATTAGGGCCAGAGGACTTTTTTTTTTTTTTTTTTTTTTTTTGAGAGGGAATTTTGCTCTTGTTGTCCAGGCTGGAGTGCAATGGTGCGATCTTGGCTCACTGCAACCTCTGCCTCTGGGGTTCAAGCAATTCTGCCTCAGCCTCCCAAGTAGTTGGGAATACAGGTACCTGCCACCACGCCTGGCTAATTTTTATATTTTTAGTAGAGACAGGTTTTCATCATGTTGGCTAGGCTGGTTTCCCACTCCCGACCTCAGATGATCTGCCCACCTTGGTCTCCCATGCTTGTGCTGAGACTATAGGCGTGAGCCACCTCACCTGGCCTGGGCAGAGGACTTTGAAGGTGCATTTGAACCATGACCGTGATAGTAGAGCATAATGCATGAACAAATATATTTAAATTTAGTAGTTCAGTTGTCTTTTTTTTTTTTTGAGACTGGTTTTTGCTCTGTGGCCCTGGCTGGAGTGCAGTGGCATGATCATGGCTTACTGCAGTCTCAGCCTCCCAGGCTCAAGTGATCCTTTCCGAGTAGCTGGGACCACAGGCATGTACCACTATGCTCAGCTAGTTTTTGGTGTCTTTTTTTTTTTTTTTTCTTTTTAAGACAGTGTTTTTCTCTGTCACCCAGCAGGCTGGAGTGCAGAGGCACCATCTCAGCTCACTGAAACCTCTACTTCCTGGGCAAGTGATCCTCCACCTCAGCCTTCCGAGTAGCTGGGACTACAGGTGTGTGCCATCATACCCAGCAAATTTTTAAAGTATTTTTTGTAAAGAGGGGGTTTTGCCATGTTGCTCAGGCTGGTCTCAAATTCCTGGGCTTAAGTGATCTGCCTGCCTTGGCCTCCCAAAGTATTACGATTACAGGAGTGAGCCACCACACCTTGCCAAACTCTTATTTTTAATAAATCTCTTTTTTCTTTCTTTTTTTTTTTTTTGAAAGAAAGCAAAAGAGGGAAAAGAAGGAAGAAAAAGAGTGAAAGAAAGAAAGAAAAAGAATGTAAGAGAGGAAGAAAGAGGAAGAGAAAGAGGGAGAGAGAACAGGATTCTTGTTCTATTGCCCAGGCTAGAATGCAGTCTAAAAATGCGTATTAAAAACCTCTTTTATGCCAATGATTGTGCTTAACTATGGAGACAGGAAGGAATAAGGGATGAAAATAACAAACAAGCAGCCAACCAATATTTTTTTTAAACCTGTGAAATGCTATGCAATTGTTGAGGAGTGATTTACTTCCAATTATGTGGTCACTTTTAAAATAGGTATAATGTGATACTGAGAAAAATGTATGTTTTGTGGATTTGGGGTGGAGAGTTCTGTAAATATTTGTTGAGTTTACTTGTTCCAGGTCTGAGTTCAAGTCCTGGATATCCTTGTTAATTTTCTATCTC